>JASVEL010006151.1:0-306792 GCA_032618575.1 Nicotiana noctiflora | reverse complement strand
ATCTCGTATTGGACTTGGTGTGGCGTTGATGTAGGATGGCGGGGTCATTGCTTATGTTTTGCGTCAGTTGAAAATTCATGAGAAGACCTATCCGGTCCATGATTTGGAGTTAGCATCCATTGTCCACGCGTTAAAGATTTGGAGGTGTTCACGGATCACAAGAGTCTACAGTATTTGTTCAAGTAGAAAGAGCTAAATTTGAGGCAGAGAAGGTGGTTGGAGCTATTGAAAGACCTGATATCACCATCTTAAATCATCCGGGGAATGCCAATATGGTGGCCGATGCTTTGAGTATGAAGTCAACTAGTATGGGTAGTCTTGCGTATATTTCGATCGGCGAGAGAACGCTTGCTTTGAATGTTTAGGCTTTGGCCAATCAGTTTGAGAGGTTGGATGTTTCTGAGCCCAGTTGTGTATTAGCTTGCACAGTTGATTATTTTTGTTTATTAGGGTGTATCCGAGATTAGCAATATGATGATCCTCATTTGTGTGTCCATAGGGACACGGTAATGCATGATGGTGCCAAGTAGGTTACTTTAGGAGATGATGGGGTTTCGAAGCTATAGGGTCGAGCTTGTGTGCCTAATGTGGATGGACTCTAAGAGTTGATTTTAGAGTAGGCCCATATTTCCCGATCCTCTATTCATCTAGGCACCGCTAAGATGTATCAGGATTTGCGACAATATTATTAGTGGAGGAGGATGAAGAAGGATATTGTTGTGTATGTGGCTCGGTGTTTGAATTATCAGCAAGTAAAGTTCGAGCATTAGAGACCTGGTGGTTTGTTATAGAGGATTGAGCTTTCCGAGTGGAAGTGGGAGCATATCACTATGTACTTTATTGTTAGAATCCCATAGACTTAGAGGAAGTTCGAAATAGTGTGGGTTATTGTTGATAGGCTGACTAACTCGGCACATTTCATTCATGTAGTAGTCTCTCATTCTTCTAAGAGGTTAGTTGAGATCTATATCTGGGAGATTGTTCGTCTTCATGGTGTGACCGTGTCTATCATTTCAGACCGAGGTACGCAGTTTACCTCAAATTTGTAGAGATCAATTCAGTGTAAGTTGGGCATGAGGGTCGAGTTGAGTACAACATTTCATTCTCAGATGGACGGGCAGTCCGAGCAGAATATTCAGATTTTGGAGGATATGATCTGATCTTGTGTTATTGAGTTTGGAAGCTTGTGGGATCAACCTTTAGCGGAGTTTGCCTACAACAATAACTACTAGTTGAGTATCTAGATAGATCCTTATGAGGATTTATATGGTAGGCGGTTTCGGTCATTGGTTGGATGGTTTGAGTCGAGAGAGGCTCGGTTGTTGGGTACAAATCTTGTACATAATGCCATGGACATGGTCAACATCATTCAGGATAGGCTTCATATGGCTCAGTCCAGGCAAAAGAGTTATGCCGACCGTAAGGTTCGTGATGTGGCATTCATGGTTGGCGAGAGAGTATTGTTTTGGGTGTCTCCTATGAAGGTCGTAATGAGATTTGGAAAGAAAGGAAAGCTTAGCCCTAGGTTCATTGGCCCGTTTGAGATTCTTGATCGTGTGGGAGAGGTGGCTTGCAGACTTATGTTGCCACCGTGTTTATCAGTCGTACATCTAGTTTTTCATGTGTCTATACTTCGAAAGTATCAGGACGATCCATCTAACGTGTTAGACTGTAGCACTGTCCAGTTGGATAAAGGCTTGTCATATGAGGAGGAATCTATCGCTATTCGAGACCGACAAGCGTTAGTTGAGATAAAAGAGTTTCCCTTATGTTCGTGTTCAGTGGAGAGGTTAGCCTGTTGAGGCATCGACCTAGAAGTCTGAGTCTGATATGCGGATCCATTATCCCTATCTTTTCTCTAACTCAGGTACTTTCATCTTATGAATGTTCGAGGACGAACGATTGTTTTAGAGGAGGGAATGTGATGACTCGAAAGGTCATCACTTGTTTTAGAAATAAATCATGTGTTCTGAGTCCTAAAAGCCTTTATTTTTCTCACCTTGATTTTGCGTCCCCAGTCCGGGCGTGTATCCGGAAAGCCATTATGTGAAAATCCGTGAGAAATGGTAAATTTTACTCTTAAAATGAACCTAAGTTGACTTCGGTCAATATTTTTGGTAAACGAACCTGGACCCATGATTCGACAGTCCCGTAGGATCTATCGGAAAATATAGGACTTGGGTGTATGCTCGGAATCGAATTTCGAGGTTCCAAGCCCGAGAAATAAATTTTAAAAAATAATTATTTTTCGGAATATATAGGAGTTTTTAGAAATAAAATATGTTTGAATTTGATAGTATCAGTCCCGTATTTTGGTTCTGGATCCCGGTACAAGTTTGAAATAATAATTTGGTTAAATCTGTAAAATTTTATAAATATCGGGATTGGTTTGGTATAAAATGGATTTAAAGTTGAGAAATTGGAATTTTGGATGTTCTTGGATGATTTCATGAATTTGGGATTCAATTCTTAGGTCTTGATATTATTTTGATGATTTTATTGCACGAGCAAGTCCGTATGATATTCTTAGGTTAGTGTGCATGTTTGATTTGGAGCCCCGGGGGCTCGAGTGTGTTTTGGATAGGACACGCATTGAAAGTTATACTTACTAAATTGTTGGCATGTTTGCGAAGCCTGGCTCACAAATGCAAGATCTCAAATGGGAATAAAACTTTGCAAAACCGAAAGAAGGTCTGGCAGGCCTGATCGCATATGCGATTATTTGGTCGGAAATATGGAGGACCCTAGTCTCAAATAAGACAACTACCTCGCAAATGCGAATCCCTAAGAAATATGGGGTGGTCGCAAATACGATAAAATCTTCGCAAATGCGAAGAGAACATTCTTCTGAAGTGTTCATATTTTTTAACCTTGGTCGTAATTGCGAGATCTACGACCTGTAAATTCATAACTTAGCCGAAAATCTTTTATTTTTAAATCCCTTTCAAAACTTAAACACCTATTGGCAATTTTTCAAAGACAATTAGTCTTCCAAATCGATTGTAAGTCATTTCTAACTTGTTTTTATTAATCTTTAACATCTTTTCTCATGATTTCAACTTAAAATCAAAAGTTTTCATGGTGGAAATTGAGTGTTTTCTGTAGAACTTAGATTTTTCAAATTTTGCGGATTTGGATCTCAATTTGAGTCCGATTTCAAAACAAATTATATATTTGAGTTCGTGGTTGAATGGGTAATCGGATTTTAGTTGGAACCTCGGGTTTATACCATGTGGGTCCGGGATCAATTTTTTACTTTTTGGGAAAAACTTTAGAAAATCTACATTTATGCATTAGAATTGATTCATCTAGCATTTATTGATATAGTTAAGTAACTTGTGGCTAGATACAAGTGAATTAGTAGTAGAATCGAGAGGTAAAGTTGTAATTGAGGCTTGAATTATGTTCGTGACATCGAGGTAAGTGTTTGGTCTAACCTTAACTTGAAGGATTAGGAGCTGTATCTTATTTGCTCTGTGTTAATTGTGGAGTATGATGTATAGGCATGGTAACGAGTATCTATACGTCAGTGTCAAGCATGCCCATGGGTCTAGTGTTGTAATTGTTGTGACTCCGTTATTCATGCTTAATATGTTGATCGCCATTGTTGGTTCCCATGCCTGGATATTTTTGTTTGTGATATTGTCTACCTTGCCGAGATATTATTGTTTATGATATTATTTCCCTTGCCGGAATTGTTGTTGTTATACTCTTGTTCCTTTGCAGGGATTCTTTTGTGATTGATGTTGATTTGTAAATGGGGGCGGGTTGCACGCCTGCAACGAGACATTTGAAATAGGAGTGGGTTGAACGCCAGCAACGAGATATATGAAATGAGAGCGAATTATACTCATGCAATGAGATATATGAAATGGGAGCAGGTTGCACGCCTGCAACGAGATATATGAAATGGGAGCGGGTTGCACGTCTGCAACGAGAAAGAAATAAAAGTGAATATTGTGTTTGTTTTCCTCATTATTGTTGGCAACTAAATTATGGTTTCTTTACATTTGTATTTTATTGTATTTGATACTCCTCGTAGCATGTCTTCCCATTCCCATCTTTAACTATAAATACCTGCATTTATTTTCCCGTTGTATATGATTTAACTGCACATGTTTATTTGATAGTTTCGGCGTAGCTTCGTCACTACTTCGCGGAGATTATGCTAGGCACTTACCAGCAGATAGGGTTGGTTGTGCTGATACTAAACTCTACATTATGTGCAGATACTGACACCGGAGCATTTGGACCGCATTGAGGTTGCTGCCTTCAGTCCAACAGGCGACCCGAGGTAGTCCTGCAGATGTCCCCGGGCCTTGGCGTCTCCCTATATCTTCATATATTGTTTCTTTTATGTATTTGTGAAACAACGCGTATTTATCTTTAGGACCTTTATGTGTAGTACTCTTAGATAGTCCGTAAAATTGTGGCACCGGATCTGGGTAGCTTTTAGTTATGGAATTGTGTTGGTAATATTTTAATCGTAACATTTTTTTTCTTCCGCTTATTGAATTCCATTGTTTATATTATATTGTTAACTATTGTTAAAGGATTATAAATATATGAAAAGGTTAAGTAATTAGAACGATTGGCTTGCTTAACTTCCATTAGTTGGCTCCATCACGATCCCCGATGGTGGAAAATTTGGGTCATGACAACTTGTGAGGGGAGAAAATAATATACTTTTGTATATAACGTATATTAAATTGATATATATATATATATATATATATATATATAACCTTGTTCTCATAAGAAATAGTTCAGCTATTAACTGGAGGCACCCAATAAATATTTTGCTAAACCAACTGTGATGTAAACCAACTTATCAAGATAAATTATCTTGAATAGAAAATATGAAAATTCTGCTCGAAATTAAATTATTGAGGAAGTTATCTCGCAAACACCCGAGTTAATAATAATTGCACATGTGACCATCTCATAGATGCATCTTATGTGGTATGCATGGCAAATGAATGGTCCTATATTCACTTTTGATATTTTCAGCATTCATGGGATTCTATCTCAATTTTAGTTGGTCTATTAATTAATAAGAACAAACAATGTAAGAGAATTCATACAGAACTTTCTAGTTCTTTAATATTTACCCATGTGAATTCTCTTTTATTTTTGCATATCATACATAAATTAAAATGGCTAAATCAATTATGCCAACTGGATAAATTATCAATATAGATAAACTTCAAGTTTATACTATAAAGTGTGCAATTATCAATATACTTCATGTTTATTATGATGTGAGTTTCTATATCAATAAACTTCTACTTTATTATGACATTCTTTTATTCATGTAGCACAAATTGAAGAATAAAGTGGGTAGCTTTTCACATATATATTATCCAGCAATAAATTATAGTAATAGAAGTGTGATGACCCAAAGGATCATCACCTGTTTTCTCTATCCCATGCTTCCAAGACCTTGAAAACCTCATTTTTACTTGCCTTGATTTTCATGTGCAATCCGGGCGCATAACCGGAAAGCTTAAATATGAATTCTGTGTAAACATTGATGAATTTTGATATTAATATGATTAAAGTTGACTTTGGTCAACATTTTGGGTATACGGATCCGGACCCATAGTTTGACGGTCCCAGAGGGTTTGTAGAAAAATATAGGACTCCGGCATATGCCTGAAATCGAAATCTGAGGTCCCAAGCCCGAGAAATAAATTTTAAAAATAAATTTTTTTTCTAAAATTTATGTGGAAATGTGAAATGAAAACGGATCAGAAAGTATTGGTATCGGGCCCGTATTTCGATTTCAGCATCCGGTACAGGTCTTATATGTGGTTTAAGCGCTTCCTGTGAAATTTGATTGAAATTGGACGTCGTTTGACGTGTTTCGGACCTAAATATTTAAAAATGAAAGTTTATGAAGTTTGATGAAAAAGTGATGATTTTGAGGTTTGATTCCTCGTTTATGATGTTATTTTGGCGACTTAATCGCACGCTTAAGTTCGTAAGATGCTGTTAAGTTAGTGTGCATTTTATTAGGAGCCTCGAGGGCTCACGAGTGATTCGGATGTGTTTCAGGATGATTTTAGACTTGGAAAAGCTGCATAAATTGATGTCTTCTGGTGTCCAGTGAATTATGCTATGCGATCGCATAGGTATGTACGTGATCACATAGAGTAATTTCAGGGGGTTCAATTTAGTTCTATGCGATCACATAGTGTCTCCCACGATCACATAGTGTTAAGTTGAGAGGTCCTCATATATTCCCCCCTATACGATCGCACAGTGCTATCCGCAATCGTGATGCCCAACCTAATCCTTCTATGTGATTGCATTTCTCTGTTCGTGATCGCAATTACCATTATCCCCTCATTCTATGCGATCATATCACATTCTTCATGATCGCATAAATCATTTTTCACCCAGTTAAATTTTAAACTTCAGAACAATGGCATTACGGGATTCATTACAAATTTCACAAAAATATTTCTTCTCCAAGCTCTTAGGCGACCATTGAAGCGATTCTTCACCAAAATCTCTTGGTTTTGAAATCCTTAACTTATTGTCTTCCATGTCCTTCAACATCTATTGAAATCCTAGGCCTAAAACATGTGATTTAAGGTAGAAAATTGGGTATTTGGGTAGAGTTAGGGCTTTTTTTTATTTTTCTTGATTTAGACCTTGTTTTGGGGTCGAATTTAAAAAACAAATTATATATTCGGGCTCGGGGGTGAATGGGGAATTTGATTTTGGTCCGAACCTTGTGTTTTGACCAAGCGGGCCCGGAGTCGATTTTTGAGTTTTTGGGAAATATGATGGAAAAGCTATAATTAGGTATTGGGTTCGTATTGTTTTGCATTTTTTGATGTATTGAAATCATTTATGTATAGATACAGTTGAATTGGAGCCGAATTCAAAAGCAAAGGCGGTTATTGAGGATTGAATTGGCCGTGGAAGATAGTGTGTGTGTTTGGTCTAACTTTGACTTGAGGTAATAGGAGTAGAGTCTTATATTATAATTGCTAATTGTCTAGTACGGTGTATAGGCA
The DNA here is from genome assembly GCA_032618575.1 of Nicotiana noctiflora. Classification (NCBI taxonomy): domain Eukaryota; kingdom Viridiplantae; phylum Streptophyta; class Magnoliopsida; order Solanales; family Solanaceae; genus Nicotiana; species Nicotiana noctiflora. Next base: position 299,764 of record JASVEL010006151.1, on the reverse strand, counting down.
TGGTGACGAGTATCTATACACTGGTGTCGAGCATGACCGCGAGTCCTGAATTGCTAAATTATCGAATTCTTGATTGTTGTTTATGAGGACTTGGTAGGAAATCTTTAACACTGAGCTAGTTTGTTGAGACTGAGTATTGATTTAATTGTTTTAAGTAGACATTGAATAAGTTTAGTTATAGCTGGATCTCCCTTGATAGTTTAATCTATATTATCTTGTTCCCTTGCCAAGATAGTATACTATAACATCTTTCTCCCTTGCCGGGATTATTTTGTGTATTGTGTTGAAAGAAATGGGATCGTGTGGCATGCTGACCACGAGATATTATGAAATGGGAGCGAGTGGTATGATTACCACATGATATTATGAAATGGGATCGAGTGGTACGCCTACCACGTGATATTATAAAATGGGATCGAGTGGTACGCCTACCACGTGATATTATGAAATGAGGTCGAGTGGTATGCCTACCATGTGATACTATGAAATGGGATCAAGTGGCATACCTACCACGTGATATTATGAGAAGTGGGATCGATTTGCACGCCTACAATGAGAGGAAATTGAAACAAGTGAAAGTGGTTTGTTTTCCCTTATTCTGTGTTAGAAGAAACCGAATATAGTTTCTTTTGTTATTCCTGATACTCCGTTTTATCTGCTACACCAAAAGCATGTTCCCCTCCCAGTTTTAATTGTTTACTTTTCACTATTATTTTTGTTGTACTTGTATATATATCTACATAGGTTTATCTGGTAGTCTGGTCTAGCCTCGTCGCTACTTCGCCGAGGTTAAGCCAGGCACTTACCAGCACTTGGGGTCGATTGTGTTGATGCTACACTCTGTGTATCGTTTTGCACAGATCCAGGTGTTGGAGCAACATTTGAGTAGCAGTAGCATTCTGGAGCAAACTATCAATCTAGGGACATTCGAGGTAGCCTTGCTGATGTCTGCAGGCCTAGAGTCCCTTTCTATTTTATTTAGATTGTTATCATTTGTACCAAACCAGACAGTCTTATGTTTCATTCAAACCTTGTATTTAGTATTCTCTAAACGTTCGTGAGTATTGTGACACCGGTCTTGGATAGACGATTTTGTTAAACTTCCGCATTTCTTCCCGTTAATATTATTTGAGACTTTGCTTATTTATTAAATGTTTTTATTGTTACTAATATTTTCAAGGTTCGCTAAAAGAGGTAGTTGATAATTGGCTTGCCTAGCTCCTATTAGTAGGCGCCATCACAACTCCCGAGGGTGGTAAATCTGGGTCGTGACAAGTTGGTATCAGAGCACTAGGTTACATAGGTCTCACAACTAACAGATAAACTCGGTAGAGTCTGAGGGATCCGTACAGATATGTCTGTATTTATCCCTAGAGGCTACAAAGTTACAAAAAAATTCACTTTTGTTCTTTCTTGTCATACGATTCTATTTCTCAAATACTGCTTGTCTCTCTACTCTGTTCTTTCGCAGATGGCAAGAACACGTGCTTCCTCTTCTACCGCACATCATCCCAAGCTCTTAATAGCTACGGGTGCAGAGAGCAAGGCCAAGGCCGTGCCAAAGGCTGAGATAGGGGTAGAGCTCAGCCCAGAGTAGTAGCCCTAGAGGTGGATCCCCAGGTTGATTACAACGAGGAGGTTCCAGCCCTAGCAGCTCCGGTTGGCCCAGCTCAGGTCCCATAGGGGTTCATAGCCATCCTAGTTCTTCAGGACGCCTAGTTAGCCTGGTAGGCTTTGTGGAGGGCATCATTCGAGCGGGTTTGCTTCCAGGAGTTCAGCCAGCGGTGGCAAATCAGCCGGGTACATTGGCTTAGGTCGAGAGTGAGATCACTTTTGAGGAGGCGGCCAATGTGGGCCATAGAGTTGAGGTGGTCCTGCATAGAGAGGCAGTCATTGGTTGGATAAGAGGCCCCATCATGCAGGCATATTCAGTGGTACCTCATCTATAGGTAGAGGTACTTATGGTAAAGGCCATCCTCCCAGGCCATTTCAGTCATCTCCTCATGTCACTCATGGTACTTCAGGTGGTCATTCAGGTCGACAAGGTCAGCCTCAGTTCCTTCAGCTGTATCGTACGTGTAGATGTTATGAGTGTGGTGAGTATGGTCATAACAGGAGGGTTTTCCCAAGGTTGAGGGGTGCTCAGCCTCAGCAGATAAAGTCTTGCCATGCTTGTGGTGATCCGAGGCACATTGTCAGGTTTTGGCCTCAAGTTTTGAGCATCTCTCAACATTAGAGTTCTCGTGTTATGATTTAGCACCGGAGGTTCCACAGAAGTCCAGCCAGCTAGAGGCGGTGGCAGAGGTGTTAGAGGTAGAGGTAGAGGTCTTAGAGGTGGAGTTCAGGTCGCTAGAGGTAGAGGCCGGCCAATAGCCAGGCCAGAGGCTGAGACTTCGAGGAACAGACTTTACATGTATTATTCTGATTTGTATTAGAGATGCTTTAGTGCTATTTGACTCTAGATCTACGTATTTGTATGTGTCATCCTATTTTGCACCATACTTGGTCATGCCTAGTGATGTTATGAGTATTCTTGTCTATGTATCTACACCGGTGGGTTATCCGATAGTGGTCGATCGAGTGCATCGTTCCTTCATAGTAGTGTTTAAGGGTCTTGAGACCCGTGTTGATTTATTACTCTTGGACATGGTGGATTTTGATGTTATATTAGGGATGGATTGGTTGTCCCCGTATCATGCTATCTTGGATTGTCATGTCAAGACCATGACCTTGGATTTACCATATATGCCCCATTTGGAGTGGAGGGGGACCCCAGGTCATACCATCTGTAATGTTATTTCATATGTTAAGGCTCAACGTATGGTCGAGAAGGGGGTGTCTAGCTTATCTGGCGTATGTTCGCGATTCTAATGCAAAGGTCCCTTCTATTGATTCTATTCTTATTGTTCGGGAGTTCCTCGAGGTTTTCCCTTCAGACCTGCTGGGTATGCTGCTCGGCAGGGATGTTGATTTTTGTATTGATCTAGCTCTGGGCACTCAGCCCATTTCCACTCCATCTGTATCACATGGCCCGCCAGAGTTGAAAGAGTTAAAGGATCAGTTGCAGGATTTGAATGTGAAGGGTTTCATTAGACCCAACATTTCTCCTTGGGGTGCGCCAGTGTTATTTGACAAGAAGAAGGACGGATCGATGAAGATGTGCATATATTACACGCAGTTGAACAAGGTAACGATTAAGAACAAGTATCCACTGCCGAGGATTAATGATTTGTTTGACCAGCTTTAGGGTGTGAAGGTGCTTTCAAAGATAGACTTGAGATCTTGCTACCAACAGTTGAGGATTTGGACATCTGATGTACCTAAGACAACATTCCACACTCGGTATGGGCATTATAAGTTTCATTTCATTTGGGTTGACCAATGCTCCGATAGCATTTATTGATGAACCGAGTGTTCAGGCGTTATTTGGACTTATTTGTGATAGTCTTTATTGATGATATTCTGGTGTACTCCCGCAGCTAGGAGGATCACGTGCAGTACCTCAAAGTGGTTCTTCAGACTCTAAAAGATAGTCAGTTATATTCTAAGTTCTCGAAGTACGAGTTCTAGTTGAGTTCAGTTGCATTTCTGGGTCACGTTGTATCAAAAGAGGTCATTTAGGTAGACCCGAAGGAGATTGAGGCACTCAAGAACTGTCCTCGACCAGCATCAGCTACCGAGATTCGGAGTTTCTCGGGGTTAGTAGGTTATTACTGTCAGTTCGTGGGGGGATTTTGATATGCTGCAGCCCTGATGACCAAATTGACCCAGAAGGGTGCCCAGTTCAGATGGCTTGCACGGTAGCTCGTTCTTCATTAATTGCACATATTCATGATTGGCAGTTTGATGATCCCCATTTGTGTTTCCTAAGAGACACGGTACAACAGGGAGGTTCGAAGAAGATGACCTTAGATGATGACGGTGTCTTGAGATTGTAGGGGCGAGCTTGTGTGCAAAATGTTGATGGGATTTGAGAGTTGATCTTAGCAGAGACCTATAGTTTTTGGTATTCTATTCACCCGGTCGCCGCTAATATGTATCAGGATCTGGGGCAACACTATTGGTGGAGTAGAATGAAGAAGGATATAGTTGCATATGCGGTCGATGTTTGGATTGTCACCAGGTTAAGTATGAGCATCGGAGGCCTAGTAGTTTGTTTCAGAGGTTTCCCGAGTAGAGGTGGGAGAGGATTGCCATGGATTTTGTTACTGGATTTCCGATGACCTAGAAGAAGTTTGATGCGATTTGGTTCATTATTGATAGGATGACCAAGTTAGTGCATTTTGTTCCTATTGCATCCACTTATTCATCAGAGCGGTTAGCTGAGATCTACATTATAGATATTGTTCGCCTTCATGAGGTGCCGATATCTATTATTTCGGACCGGGGTACGCAATTTACCTCGTGCTTCTGTAGAGAAGTTCAGTGAGAGTTAGGCACACGGGTTGAGTTAAGCACAACATTTCATCATCAGACGGACGGACAGTCTGAACGGACTATTCAGATATTGGAGGATATGCTCCGAGCCGATGTCATTGATTTTAGAGGCTCGTGGGACCAGTTTTTGCCTTTAGCAGAGTTTGCCTACAACAACAGCTACCAGTCCAGCATCCTAATGGCCCCATATGAGGCGTTCTATGGTAGGAGATGTTGGTATCCAATCGAATGGTTTGAGTCGGGAGAGGCTCAGTTATTGGGTATAGATTTAGCTCAAGAGGCCTTGGATAAGGCCAAGATCATTCAGGACAGGCTTCGTTCGGCTCAGTGGCAGCAAATGAGTTATGCAGATCATAAGGTTAGGGATGTAGCTTTCATGGTTGGTGAGTGAGTATTGCTCCGAGTGTCGCATATGAAGGGCGTGATGAGATTTGGGAAGAAGGAGATGCTTAGACCTAGGTTCATTGGTCCATTTGAGATTCTCGATCGTATAGGAGAGGTGGCTCATAGACTTGTCTTGCCGCCTAGCTTATTAGCCGTGCATCCAGTGTTTCATGTGTCCATGCTTCGGAGGTATCACAGCGATCCAGCCTATGTGTTAGATTTCAGCACTGTCCAGTTGGATAAGGATCTGTCTTCTGAGGATGAGCCGGTAGCTATTCTAGATCGGTAGGTTCAATAGTTGAGGTCGAAGAGTTTTCCTTCAGTGCGTGTTCAGTGGAGAGGTCAGCCTCCTAGGGCAACCTAGGAGTCCGAGTCTTATATGCGGGGCTGTTATCCCTATCTATTTCCCGACTCAGGTACTTCTTTCTTTTGTCTATTCAAGGACGAACAGTTGTTTAAGAGGTGGAGAATGTGATGACCTAAAGGGTCATTACGTATTTTCTCTTTCTTTCCGTACTTTTGAGACCTTGGAAACCTTATTTTTACTTACCTCGATATCCGTGCAAAGTTTGGCCATGTAGTCGAAAAGCTTAAATTTGAATTCTGTGTAAACATTGATGAATTTTGATATTAATATAATTAAAGTTGACTTTAGTTAATATTTTGGGTAAACGGACTCAGACCAATAATTTAATGGTCCCGGAGGGTCCGTAGAAAAATATGGGACTCGGGTATATGCCCGAAATCAAAATCTGAGGTCCCGACCCGAGAAATATATTTTGAAAAGAAATTGTTTTTCTGAAATTTATGTGGAAATTTGAAATGAAAACAAATTAGAAAGTGTTGGTATCGGGCCCGTACTTTGGTTCTGGTGCCCGGTACAAATCTTATATATGGTTTAAACGCTTCGTGTAAAATTTATCGAAATCGAAGTTCATTTGATGTGTTTCAGACCTAAATATCTAAAAATGAAAGTTTATGAAGTTTGATGAAAAAGTGATGATTTTGGAGGTTTGATTTCTCGTTTATGATGTTATTTTGGCGATTTAATCGCACAGTTAAGTCCGTAAGATGTGGTTGAGTTAGTGGGTGTGTTTGGTCTAACTTTGGCTTGTGGGAATAGGAGTAGAGTCTTATTTGCTAATTGCTATTTGTCTAGTACGGTGTATACGCATGGTGACGAGTATCAATACACTGTTGTCGAGCATGATCGTGAGTCTTGAATTGCTAAATTATCGAATTCTTGATTGTTGTTTGTGAGGACTTGGTTGGAAATTGTGACGACCCAAAGGGTCATCACTTATTTTATTAATAATTTCGAGCTTCGAGGCCTTGAAAACCTCATTCTATGTTGCCTCGATTGACGTGCACGATCCGAGCATGTAGCCGGAAAGATTTTGTGATAGAAAATATGAATTCTATGAGAAATTTGGATAAAAATGATATTAATATTGATATGGTTGACTTCGGTCAACATTTTTGGTAAACGGATCCGGACTCGAGATTGGATGGTCCCGAGAGGTCCGTAGGAAAAATGGGACTTGGACATGTATCCGGAGTCGAATTCTGAGGCCTAGAGCCCAAGTTATGAATTTTTATGTGAAATTGTTTTTGATGCAATTATTAAAGGAAATAAATTAATAGACCTTGGTATCGGGCTCGTATTTTGGTTCCGACGCCCGGTACAAGTCTTAAATATTATATATGTGATTTCTGTAAAGTTTGGTGACATTTGGATGTCGTTTGAGATGTTTTGGACCTTGAGTTCCAAGTTAAGAAGTTTTGAAAATCAAAAGTATGAAAATCATGAGTTTGAGGCTCGATTTGATTAAAACGAAGTTATATTGGCGATATGATCGCACGAACAAGTCCATAATGTGTTTTTGAGGTTGTGTACATGTTTGGTTTGGAGCCGGAAGGCTCGGGTAAAGATTTGATAGGCCGTTGGATGAAATTCTGAATTTTGAACTGCTGTTTTTTTCACCCAGCTGTTGGCTTCGCAATTGCGAAGAATTTCTCGCAATTGCGAAGGGGACAGTGTAAGGCAAGGCTCGCAAATGCGAACCTTGATCGCAAATGCGAAGCCAGCCTTGTTTGCAAATGCGAACAATTGTTCGCATTTGCGAAGGTCCCCAGTGCTGCCTTGGTTCGCAAATGCGAACCATTGTTCGCAAATGCGAACGTCCCAGTGACTGCCTTGGTTCGCAAATGCGAACCATTGTTCGCAAATGCGAACACTTCCTTATACAGCATGTGTTCGCAAATGCGAACATTAGTTCGCAAATGCGAGATGTTCGCAAATGCGAACAAATGTTCGCAAATGCGAACTTCCCACCCTTAGCTTATTTTTCAAACTCCGGAAATTGGTCGGGGTTCGCAATTGCGAACCCATGTTCGCAAATGCGAACACAGGAGACCTGAAAAACACGAATTTCAGTCATTTCTTCATTTTTCACAAAACCAAAACACCCATTTGCGATTCTTCAAGGATTTCTTCTTCATCAAAACGATTGTAAGTCACTTTTTACTTAATTCTTTCAATTCCTAACATCATTAAACATGTTTTTCATAAGGAATCAAAAATTTTCATGGTAAAATTCTTGTTTTTGTTAGAAAATAGGGTTTTTCATAAATTAGAGAATTGGACCTCGAATTGAGGTCCGATTTTGAAACAAATTATATATATAAACTCGTGGGGGAATGGGTAACCGGATTTTGACCCTAACCCCGAATTCCGACCATGTGGGCCGGGGGTTGAAATTTACTATTCATGGCAGAATGTTGAAAAAAGTGTTATTTGGTGTTAAGAATTAGTTTGTTGAGTAGAATTGATGATATTAAATCAATTGTGTATAGATACGGTTGGATTGGAGCCAAATTGAAAGAAAAGACATATCCACGGATTGAATTGTTCATAAGCACTCGAGGTAAGTGTTTGTTCTATCCTAGCTTGAGGGAATAGGATTATGTGTTATGTGTTATGTGATCGAGTGCGGTGTATGGGCTGTGGTGACGAGCATCCATACACTGGCGTCTAGTATGACCGTGAGTCGTTGGAAAATAATTATTTTGAGATATATTGAAGATGAATTGTTATTGTTCTCCCTTGTTGGGACTTGTTGTGAAGATAATTATTGATTGCCCTTGATGGGACGATTTATGAATTGTTGTTTCTTTCTCTGCCCTTAACCGTGATTGTTATTTGGGTGAGGAAGAGTGATAATGCACGAAGGGTGATGCCGTGCCATGTTTATTTATTTATGCACGAAGGTTAATGCCGTGCCATGTTTATTTATTGATTATGCACGAAGGATCATGCCGTGCCCTCGTTATTGAACCATGTACGAAGGATCATGCCGTACTATGGATGTGAGGATGAGAGTAAAAGCACGAAGGGTGATGCCGTGTACTTTATTTGTTTATTTGGTGAGGATGAGAGTAAAAGCACGAAGGGTGATGCCGTGCAATTGTTTGCTATTCCTTGACTTGATATTACTTGTTTTTCCATTATATTTTATTTGGGTGATGCCGTACAATTGTTTGCCATTTCTTGATTTGATATTACTTGTGTTTCCATTATACCTTGTTTTCCTTGTGAACTTATTTGATTGTTATTTGGGTGAGGAAGAGTGATAATGCACGAAGGGTGATGCCGTGCCATGTTTATTTATTTATTTATGCACGAAGGATCATGCCGTGCCCTATTATTGAACCATGTACGAAGGATCATGCCGTACCATGGATGTGAGGATGAGAGTAAAAGCACGAAGGGTGATGTCGTGTACTTTATTTGCTTATTTGGTGAGGATGAGAGTAAAAGCACGAAGGGTGATGCCGTGCAACTGTCTGCTATTTCTTCAATTGATATTACTTGTGTTTACATTACACTTTGTTTTTCCTTGTGAAATTATTAACTGTGGTTAATTGTTGAATTCTTTAAGATATTCCTTATTGTGTTAATACTTGATTATTTCTTGTTATGTTGTGGTACACATATATATATATTGAATTGCACAGGTTATGTGGGTGTCTGGTCCTAGGCTTGTCACTACTTCGCCGGGATAGGCCAGGCACTTACCAGCACATGGGGTCGGTTGTGCTGATACTACACTTCGTGCGTTTTTGCACAGGTCCAGGTTACGATCAGGAGCAGCAGCAGTAAATCGATTGCGTGGGAGTTGATCATATTTGAGACCGAGGTAGCTTGCAGACGTCCCCAGGCCCGGCGTCTCTCTCTTTGTTTATGTTACTAGCTGCAGTCTCTTTGTTCCGAGAATTATGATATATTTCCTTCAGACTTTTATGTGTAGTATTCCATAGTAGTTTGTGAGTTGGTGACTCCAAGTCTTGGGTAGAGGATTTCAGTATGATTTTTACCTTGTGAATTGTTATTTCCATTTCGATAAAGTATTCCGCATTTATTTAATTAAAATTGTGTTAAAAACATGATAGTATGAATACAGTGGCTTGCCTAGCTACCACGAGTAGGCGCCATCACGATCCCGATATTGGGGGAAAATCCGGGTCGTGACAAGTTGGTATCAGAGCTCTAGGTTACATAGGTCTCACCACTCACGAACAAGCTTAGTAGAATTTGAGAGGTAGGTACGGAGACGTCCGTACTTGTCCTCCAGAGTCTATTGAGTTAGGAAAGAGTCTCTCATTTGTTCTTTCTTGTCGTGCGACTTGTTCCTCAATTACTCATTGAATTTCTATTCTGTCCTTTCGCAGATGGTGAGGACACGCGCTTCTTCGTCCGCTGACCAGCAGCCCGAGCCCCAGGCAGCTCCTGTGAGGTACAGGGGCCAAGGCCGTATCGAGGCCGTGGTAGGGGTAGAGCTCAGCCCCAGACAGCTACTCCAGAGGTGGAGCCTCATATTGAGATTGATGAGGAGGTTCCGGTTCCAGCAGCTCCAGTGGGCCCAGCTCAGGTCCCAGGAGAGGCTTTGATTACCCCGGACCTCCGGGATGCTTTGGTCAGAATAGCGGGATTTATGGATAGCATTGCCAGAGCGGGTTTATTATCAGTTGCCCCAGCTACTTCTCAGGCTGGAGGAGGGGCCCAGACTCCTATTGCTCATACTCCGAGCCAGTAGCTCCTCAGCCTCAGGCACCAGTAATTCAGCCAGCTGTGGCCACTCAGTCAGGTACCACAGCTCATGCCGGTGATGGAGCGGCCATGACTTCCGATTCGTTATGGAGGCTTGATCGGTTCTCCAAGCTATTTACCACTACATTCAGTGGAGCCGCATCAGGGGATCCTCAGGACTTTTTATTCAGTTGCCATGAGATTCTCAAGACTATGGGGATCGTGGAGACAAACGGAGTTGATTTTTGTACTTTCAGACTTGCAGGATCCGCCAAGACTTGGTGGAGAGATTATTGCCTGACTCGACCAGCAGGGTCCCCAACTCTATCATGGGACCAGTTTGCGGAACTATTTATGGAGAAGTTTCTCCCTGCTACTCAGCGGGATTTACTTCGGAGGCAGTTTGAGCGCCTCCATCAGGGCACTATGACAGTTACACAGTATGAGACGAGATTTATTGACTTGGCTCGTCATGCAGTGGTGATACTTCCCACGGAGCGGGAGAGGGTCCGCAGGTTTATAGATGGGCTTAATCAGCCGATTAGACTCCAGATGGCTATGGGCGTGGGGAGTGACATATCATTTCAGAAGGCAGCCAATGCAGCACGCAGAGTTGAGATGGCTCTCGCTAGAGGAGGCGGTTATTCTTCGGATAAGAGGCCTCGTCATTCGGGTAGGTTTGGTGCTTCTTCCTCTGGTAGCAGAGAATCCTTTGATAGAGGCCGATCCTCCGGGCCTTTTCATTCCGCCCTTCGAGCTTCGCGGGGTGGATCGGGTGATCGTGGTTCTCGGGGGCATTATTCAGACCAGGTATCCCATTAATGCTCAGCCTCTTTCGAGTGTTCGTGGAGGCCATTCGGGTCGTCGGGGCCAGCGGCCCCATCAGGTCTAAGAGTTGCCACGGTTGTGGTGACCCGAGTCATTTTATCGGAATTGCCCTATAGCAGCGGGCAACTCTCGGCGGCGAGGTCCTCGTCCTATGATCCGGGCCCCAGCTGACCCTCAGCCTGCCCAGCCAGCCCGAGGCGGGGGTAGAGATTTTAGAGGTGGAGGTCGAGACCGTAGAGGTAGAGACCGTCCGGCCAGAGGTAGAGGTCAGCCAGTTGATGGTCGTCTTAGAGACGCAGCTCGGAGGGGAGGTGCAGATCCCCGATTCTATGCTTTACCAGGCCAGGCCGGAGGCAGAGGCATCAGATGCCGTGATTACAGGTACTATTCTTGTGTGTGGCAGAGGTGCTTCAGTATTATTTGACCCCGGATCTACATATTCCTATGTGTCTTCCTACTTCGCACCGTATTTGGCCGTGCCCAGCTATGCTCTGGATATTCCAGTTTATGTGGCTACACCGGTGGGTGACTCCATTGTAGTCGATCGGGTGCATCGTTCGTGCGTAGTTATATTTGGGGGTCTTGAGACCCGTGTGGATCTGTTGCTTTTGGATATGGTAGATTTTGATGTCATATTGGGGATGGACTGGTTGTCCCCATACCATGCTATTCTTGATTGTCATGCTAAGACTGTCACCTTAGCCTTGCCAGAATCACCCCGATTAGAGTGGAAGGGTACCTCAAGCCACTCCGTTCGCCCTGTTATTTCTTATGTTAAGGCTCGACGTATGGTCGAGAAGGGGTGTCTAGCTTATTTGGCTTATGTTCGTGATTCCGGCGCAGAAGTTCCTTCCATTGATTCAGTCCCTATTGCACGGGAGTTTCCTGAGGTTTTTCCTTCAGACCTGCCGGGCATGCCACCCGACAGGGATATTGACTTCTGTATTGATTTGGCACCGGGCACTCAGCCCATCTCTATTCCACCCTATCGTATGGCCCCGCCGGAGTTAAAAGAGTTGAAAGATCAGTTGCAGGACCTTCTTGAGAAGGGTTTTATCAGGCCCAGTGTTTCCCCCTGGGGAGCACCTGTATTATTTGTAAAGAAGAAGGATGGCTCGATGCGGATGTGTATTGATTACCAGCAGTTAAACAAAGTGACTATCAAAAATAAATATCCACTGCCGAGGATTGATGATTTGTTTGACCAGCTCCAGGGAGCGAGGGTATTCTCTAAGATAGACTTGAGGTCAGGCTACCATCAGCTGAAGATCAGGGCGGCTGACATTCCTAAGACAGCCTTTCGCTCTAGATATGGGCATTATGAGTTCTTGGTCGTGTCCTTCGGGTTGACCAATGCCCCAGCAGCATTCATGGAGTTGATGAATCGGGTATTCAGGCCTTACTTAGATCTGTTCGTGATAGTCTTCATAGATGACATCCCGGTATACTCCCGCAGCCAGGAAGAGCACGAGCAGCACCTCAGAGTGGTTCTTCAGACTCTGAAGGATAATCAGCTATATGCCAAATTTTCAAAATGTGAGGTTCTAGTTGAGTTCAGTTGCATTTTTTGGTCATATTGTATCAGCGGAGGGTATTTAGGTAGACCTGAAGAAGATTGAGGCAGTTAAGAATTGGCCTCGACCAGCTTCAGTGATCGAGATACGGAGTTTCTTGGGGTTAGCAGGTTATTACCGTCGGTTCGTAGAGGGATTTTCCTCTATTGCAGCCCCGATGACCAGATTGACCCAGAAGGCTGCCCAGTTCAGATGGTCAGACGAGTGTGAGGCGAGCTTTCAGAAGCTCAAGACAGCCCTAACTATGGCACTGGTATTGGTTTTGCCCACGTGTTCAGGGCCTTTCATAGTCTATTATGATGCTTCCCGTATTGGTCTTGGAGCAGTATTGATGCAGGATGGCTATCCAGTGCATGATCTTGAGTTGGAAACAGTGGTTCATGCCTTAAAGATATGGAGGCATTATCTATATGGTGTGACATGTGAGGTGTACACTGATCACAAAAGCCTAGAGTACTTGTTCAAGCAAAAGGAGTTGAATCTACGACAGCGGAGATGGTTAGAGTTGCTAAAAGACTATGATGTTACTATATTATATCACCCAGGTAAGGCCAATGTGGTGGCCGATGCATTGAGTAGAAAGTATGCCGGCATGGGTAGTCTTGCATATATTCCGGTCAATCAGAGACCATTAGCTCTAGATGTTCAGGCCTTAGCCAACCGGTTCGTGAGATTAGACATTTCTGAGCCTAGCAGAGTGTTAGCCTGCACGGTCGCTCGTTCTTCCTTATTAGAGCGTATCCGTGAGAGGCAATTTGATGATCCTCATTTGCGTGAGTTGAGAGATACGGTATACAGCGGGGAGGTGCCACTCGGGTAAATCTAGATGATGATGGGGTATTGAAATTGCGAGGGTCGAGTTTGTGTGCCCAATGTCGCGAGAATTCGAGAGTTGATCTTAGCAGAAGCCCGCGGTTCGCGGTATTCTATTCACCCAGGCGCCGCGAAGATGTACCAGGACTTACGGCAACACTATTGGTGGCGCAGAATGAAGAAAGATATCGTTGCGTATGTCGCTCGGTGTCTAAATTGTCAGCAGGTGAAATATGAGCACCAGAGACCTGGTGGTGTATTCCGGAGGATTGAAATTCCCGAGTGGAAATGGGAGCGGATCACTATGGACTTCGTTACTGGACTTCCTTTGACTCGGAGGAAATTTGATGCTATTTGGGTCATTGTTGATAGGCTGACCAAATCAGCACACTATATTCCAGTATCTGTCTCCTACTCGTCGGAGAGGTTAGCGGAGGTTTACATTAGGGAGATTGTTCGTCTCCATGGGGTGCCAGTATCTATTATCTCTGATCGGGGTACGCAGTTTACCTCGCGGTTCTGGAGAGCGGTTCAGCAGGAGTTAGGCACCCAGGTTCAGTTGAGTACGGCATTTCATCCTCAGACGGATGGCCAGTCCGAGAGGACTATTCAGATTCTTGAGGACATGCTTCGAGCCTATGTTATTGATTTCGGAGGCTCATGGGACCAGTTTTTGCCATTAGCAGAGTTTGCCTACAATAACAGTTACCAGTCTAGCATCCAGATGGCTCCGTATGAGGCGTTGTATGGTAGGCGATGTCGATCACCGGTTGGATGGTTTGAACCGGAAGAGGCTCGGTTGTTAGGTACAGACTTAGTTCAGGAGGCCTTGGATAAGGTCAAGACAATTCAGGAGAGATTGCGTTCAGCTCAGGTCTAGGCAAAAGACTTATGCGGATCGTAAGGTTCGAGATGTAGATTTCATGGTTGGTGAACGAGTATTGCTCCGGGTGTCGCCTATGAAGGGCGTGATGAGGTTTGGGAAGAAGGGCAAGCTCAGCCCTAGGTATATTGGCCCATTTGAGATTCTAGACAGAGTGGGAGGGGTGGCTTACAGAATAGCTTTGCCGCCTAGCTTATCAGCCGTGCATCCAGTTTTTCACGTATCTATGCTTCGGAGATACCACGGCGATCCCACACATGTGTTAGACTTCGGTACTGTCCAATTGGACAATGATCTATCCTACGAGGAGGAGCCGGTGGCTATTCTAGACCGGCAGGTTCGACAGTTGAGGTCGAAGAGTTATCCTTCTGTGCGTGTTCAGTGGAGAGGTCAGCCTCCCGAGGCATCGACCTGGGAGTCCGAGTCTGATATGCGGAGCCGTTACCCACACTTGTTTCCCGACTCAGGTACTTCTTTCTTTTGTCCGTTCGAGGACGAACGGTTGTTTTAGAGGTGGAGATTGTGACGACCCAAAGGGTCATCACTTATTTTATTAATAATTTCGAGCTTCTGAGGCCTTGAAAACCTCATTCTATGTTGCCTCGATTGACGTGCACGATCCGAGCATGTAGCCGGAAAGATTTTGTGATAGAAAATATGAATTCTATGAGAAATTTGGATAAAAATGATATTAATATTGATATGGTTGACTTCGGTCAACATTTTTGGTAAACGGATCCGGACCCGAGATTGGATGGTCCCGAGAGGTCCGTAGGAAAATATGGGACTTGGACATGTATCCGGAGTCGAATTCTGAGGCCTAGAGCCCAAGTTATGAATTTTTATGTGAAATTGTTTTTGATGCAATTATTAAAGGAAATAAATTAATAGACCTTGGTATCGGGCTCGTATTTTGGTTCCGATGCCCGGTACAAGTCTTAAATATTATATATGTGATTTCTGTAAAGTTTGGTGACATTTGGATGTCGTTTGAGATGTTTTGGACCTTGAGTTCCAAGTTAAGAAGTTTTGAAAATCAAAAGTATGAAAATCATGAGTTTGAGGCTCGATTTGATTAAAACGAAGTGATATTGGCGATATGATCGCACGAACAAGTCCATAATGTGTTTTTGAGGTTGTGTACATGTTTGGTTTGGAGCCGGAAGGCTCGGGTAAAGATTTGATAGGCCGTTGGATGAAATTCTGAATTTTGAACTGTTGTTTTTTTCACCCAGCTGTTGGCTTCGCAATTGCGAAGAATTTCTCGCAATTGCGAAGGGGACAGTGTAAGGCAAGGCTCGCAAATGCGAACCTTGATCGCAAATGCGAAGCCAGCCTTGTTTGCAAATGCGAACAATTGTTCGCATTTGCGAAGGTCCCCAATGCTGCCTTGGTTCGCAAATGCGAACCATTGTTCGCAAATGCGAACGTCCCAGTGACTGCCTTGGTTCGCAAATGCGAACCATTGTTCGCAAATGCGAACACTGCCTTATACAGCATGTGTTCGCAAATGCGAACATTAGTTCGTAAATGCGAGATGTTCGCAAATGCGAACAAATGTTCGCAAATGCGAACTTCCCACCCTTAGCTTATTTTTCAAACTCCGGAAATTGGTCGGGGTTCGCAATTGCGAACCCATGTTCGCAAATGCGAACACAGAGACCTGAAAAACACGAATTTCAATCATTTCTTCATTTTTCACAAAACCAAAACACCCATTTGCGATTCTTCAAGGATTTCTTCTTCATCAAAACGATTGTAAGTCACTTTTTACTTAATTCTTTCAATTCCTAACATCATTAAACATGTTTTTCATAAGGAATCAAAAATTTTCATGGTAAAATTCTTGTTTTTGTTAGAAAATAGGGTTTTTCATAAATTAGAGAATTGGACCTCGAATTGAGGTCCGATTTTGAAACAAATTATATATATAAACTCGTGGGGGAATGGGTAACCGGATTTTGGCCCTAACCCCGAATTCCGACCATGTGGGCCGGGGGTTGAAATTTACTATTCATGGCAGAATGTTGAAAAAAGTGTTATTTGGTGTTAAGAATTAGTTTGTTGAGTAGAATTGATGATATTAAATCAATTGTGTATAGATACGGTTGGATTGGAGCCAAATTGAAAGAAAAGACATATCCACGGATTGAATTGTTCATAAGCACTCGAGGTAAGTGTTTGTTCTATCCTAGCTTGAGGGAATAGGATTATGTGTTATGTGTTATGTGATCGAGTGCGGTGTATGGGCTGTGGTGACGAGCATCCATACACTGGCGTCTAGTATGACCGTGAGTCGTTGGAAAATAATTATTTTGAGATATATTGCAGATGAATTGTTATTGTTCTCCCTTGTTGGGACTTGTTGTGAAGATAATTATTGATTGCCCTTGATGGGACGATTTATGAATTGTTGTTTCTTTCTCTCGCCCTTAACTGTGATTGTTATTTGGGTGAGGAAGAGTGATAATGCACGAAGGGTGATGTCGTGCCATGTTTATTTATTTATGCACGAAGGTTAATGCCGTGCCATGTTTATTTATTGATTATGCACGAAGGATCATGCCGTGCCCTGTTATTGAACCATGTACGAAGGATCATGCCGTACTTATGGATGTGAGGATGAGAGTAAAAGCACGAAGGGTGATGCCGTGTACTTTATTTGTTTATTTGGTGAGGATGAGAGTAAAAGCACGAAGGGTGATGCCGTGCAATTGTTTGCTATTCCTTGACTTGATATTACTTGTTTTTCCATTATATTTTATTTGGGTGATGCCGTACAATTGTTTGCCATTTCTTGATTTGATATTACTTGTGTTTCCATTATACCTTGTTTTCCTTGTGAACTTATTTGATTGTTATTTGGGTGAGGAAGAGTGATAATGCACGAAGGGTGATGCCGTGCCATGTTTATTTATTTATTTATGCACGAAGGATCATGCCGTGCCCTATTATTGAACCATGTACGAAGGATCATGCCGTACCATGGATGTGAGGATGAGAGTCAAAGCACGAAGGGTGATGCCGTGTACTTTATTTGCTTATTTGGTGAGGATGAGAGTAAAAGCACGAAGGGTGATGCCGTGCACCTGTCTGCTATTTCCTTGAATTGATATTATTTGTGTTTACATTACACTTTGTTTTTCCTTGTGAAATTATTAACTGTGGTTAATTGTTGAATTCTTCAAGATATTCCTTATTGTGTTAATACTTGATTATTTCTTGTTATGTTGTGGTACACATATATATATATTGAATTGCACAGATTTACGTGGGTGTCTGGTCCTAGGCTTGTCACTACTTCGCCGGGATAGGCCAGACACTTACCAGCACATGGGGTCGGTTGTGCTGATGCTACACTTCTGTGCGTTTTTGCACAGGTCCAGGTTACGATCAGGAGCATCAGCAGCAGTAAATAGATTGCGTGGGAGTTGATCACATTTGAGACCGCAGGCCCGGCGTCTCTTTCTTTATTTATGTTAATAGCTGTAGTCTCATTGTTCCGAGACTAACAGAATTATGTTATATTTCCTTCGGACTTTTATGTGTAGTATTCCATAGTAGTTTGTGAGTTGGTGACTCCACGTCTTGGGTAGAGGATTTCAGTATGATTTTCACCTTGTGATTTGTTATTTCCATTTCGATAAAGTATTCCGCATTTATTTAATTAAAATTGTGTTAAAAACGAGCATGATCGTGAGTCTTGAATTGCTAAATTATCGAATTCTTGACTGTTGTTTGTGAGGACTTGGTTGGAAATCTTTAACACTGAGCCAGTAATTGTTGAGACTGAGTATTGATTTAATTGTGTTAAGTAGATATTGAATAAGTTTGGTTAAAGCTGGATCTCCCTCTCCGGGATAGTTTAATTTATATTACCTTATTCTCTTACCGGGATAGTGTACTATAACATCTTTCTCCCTTGGCAGGATTATTTTGGGTATTGTGTTGAAAAAAATCGGATCGTGTAGCGCCGACCACGAGATATTATGAAATGGGAGTGAGTGGTACGCCTACCACGTGATATTATGAAATAGGATCAAGGGGTACGCCTACCACATGATATTATGAAATGGGATCGAGAGGTACGCTATGACGACTCGGCCCGTCGTTACGAGAATTATCACCCTGTTATGTTGTAAATGCATGTTTGATGATTTTATATCAGTGTTAGAGCCTATCGGGTGAGTTAGGAGTGAATTGGATTGAAAATGAGGCATATAGCCTTTTTGAAGGAAACTTGAATAAGGAAAGTCAACCTAGAGTTGACTATTTGGTTAGAGGGCTCGGAATTGAATTCTGATGATTCGGTTAGTTCCGGGAGGTGATTTATGACTTAGGGGAGCGATCGGATTTGAATTTGGAGGCCCGTTGTAGAAATAGGCTTGAATTGGCTAAGGTTGAATTTTGGCGAAATCCGAACGGTAGGTGAGATTTTGATCCGGGGGTCGGAATGGAATTCCGACCGTGGAAGTAGCTTCGTTAGGTGATTTTGGATGTGCCTGCAAAATTTCAGGTCATTCGGACGTTGTTTGGTCGGGTTTTTGATCGAATGTGTAATTCGGAATGTTTTAAGGAATTTAGGCTTGAATTTGATGTGAATTATGGGTTTTGGTGTTATTAGACGTGTTTTGAGAATTGGAGCAAGTTCAAATAAGGTATTAAGATGTGTTGGTATGTTTGGATGAGGTCCCGGGGGCCTCGGGGTGATTTCGGATGGTTAAACGGGAGAAATTGTGGAAGAATTGCAGGTTGGGATCCTGCTTCTGTTGTTTCCGCTCCTGCGGAATTTTGGACGCAGGAGCGTGTCCGCAGAAGCGGACGAGATGCGCAAGAGCGACTTGTTACGCAGAAGCGGAAGCCATTCCGCTGAAGCGAGGTCGCTGGTGCGAGCCAGTGATCGCAGAAGCGGACGGGGAGAAAATGGGCATGGTCCGCAGAAGCGGACACTCGACCGCTTGGGCGAGACCGCAGAAGCGGTCAACGGTGCGCAGAGGCGGATGTTTCCGCAGAAGCGGATGTTCCTTCGCAGAAGCGGGCCCGCTTAAGCGGCCCTTTGCTCGCAGAAGCGGAAATGGCCGGCCAGGCCTGGAACCGCTGAAGCGACCCTTTGGTCGCGGATACGGGTGCATAGGAGCGGAAAATATTCCGCAGAAGCGAAAATCGCTGTAAGTAAGTGTATCCGAAGTTAGAAAAATTTCAGAACATTTCACACATTTTGGGTCTCGGCTTTAGAGGCGATTTGGGCGATTTTGAAGAGAAATTCAAGGGAAATCATCAGGGTAATCATCTATGGACTTAAACTATGATTAGTATTGGTAATATTATGCAATTATATCATGAAAATGGAGGAATTTGGGGTAATTTATGGAGGATTTAGCCCTAGGCTTGGACTTTAGAAAATCAAGGTTTTGAATGGGCAAATGGAGTCCGAATTTGGTAAAATTGATATGCTTAGACTCGTATTGAGATGAGGGTTCCGAATATGTGACTTTCGTGATTTTTTGATAAGCGTACCGAAAGTCGGGTTTTGACAACTTTGGGAATTTTGATGTAAATTGAGTTGTATTGATTGGGTGTCATCCCATTGGCCTAATTTGTTGTATTTCTACTGTATTTGATCAGATTCTACGCGTGCGGAGCTTGATTCTCGTGGCAAGGGCATTGCGGAGTAGTCATCGCGCCGTATTGAGGTGAGTAATAGATGTGGGTGATGACCGGCGGGTTCGAAACCCCGGTATACCACTTTGTGACGCTGTATAGCGGCGAGACACGCACACTCTTGAGAGTGCGGGGTCGATCATGAACCGGAGACTATATATTAGTCCGACCTGTTGATATTGTATTATTGGCTATTCTCGAGCCGTCGAACCTCCTTCTCGGATGGTTGCATATATATATATTGTGATAATGGCCACTCTTGAGCCGAGGAACCCCTTCTTGGGCGGTTGAGTATACATGTGGGCCGTGAGCCAGTTATTGGATCCCGCGAGGATCGTTATCATGGTCTTATCATATAGACATGCTAGTTTATTACTAGTCCGCAGCTATTTTGTTATTATGCTAATTCCAATCTCTGGAACTTGTTATTATTGTTTTCCAACTGAAAAATGATAAAAGAGTTTTCAAAAACTACTTTTGAGCCTGCGAGGCTGTATCTGCATATTAGCTGACTAGTAGTGGATCGGGCTGCATGCCGCAGCGAGATATATGTTGGATCGGACTGCACGCCGCAGGAATATCTCTATGAGATGTGCTTGGGCTGTAGGAGCCCCTCCGGAGTCTGAACCCCCACAGTGAGCACGGGTACCCAAAATTGGAGTCGGGCTACGCGCCGTAGCGGTCATATCATGCATTGCATTGCATTTAGCTACATCTGCTAGCTGTTATGCTCTTTATTGGTATTTGTTGGTACAGGTACAGTGAAGATTGATTCTATGACAGGGTAGCTGATTATAGCTTTACATAGTGCTTTATTGCGGATTTCTTATCTGCACTGTCTTACCCTTGTTTATTACCACTGAGTCTGACAGTACTCATTTTACTCCCCGCACCTTGTGTGCAGATCCAGGTACCTCTCAGCAGTGATCCAGTAGCTGTGCGAGGCGACATCCGTGGGATATACGAGGTAGCTGCAGAGTCCGCAGGACCCGATATTCTTTCCCACTGTCTTGATGTTGTATTGACTTTTCTTTCCGCACTTGGTATCTTGTAAACCTTTATACACTCATGTTCAGTAGAGGCTCACGACTCTTGACCCTTGGTCTATGGGAGTTGATGTATTATGGGACTTGGTTCCCCGTTTTCGTTATTTGTATCGCTATTGCTTCGTGATTTAATATGCTTAAATGGGCTAAAAGAGAGCTTCTAGCTCCGTTGTTTATATTGATTGGTCAGGCTGGCTTAGCAATGTGCTAGGCGCCATCACGACCGGATTTGGGGTCGTGACAAGTTGGTATCAGAGCCTAGGTTTACTAGGCCTCATGAGTCTTGAGCCGGTTAGTAGAGTCTCGTGGATCGGTACGGGGACGCCTGTACTTATCCTCGGGAGGCTGCGAACCTTTAGGAAAACTTCACTTTTCTTGAACTCTGTCGTGCGATCTTGTTGTTCTGAGAACTGAACTTCTATATTCTATTCTCTCGCAGATGGCGAGAACGCGAGCATCGGGACGAGGTGGACGACCTCCATTGCCACCTGTTAGAGGCCGTGGGCGCGGTCGTGCTAGAGTTAGAGGTAGGGCGGTCGAGGCAGTGCCAGCTGACCCACCTGTTGTGCTAGTTCAGGAGCAGCCCCCAGTGGTTGATGCTCCAGCAGCCCCAGTTCAGGGCCAAACTATATCTATTGCTATTCCTGGTCTTCAGGAGACTCTTGCTCAGATATTATCGGTGTGTTCCGGTTTGGCTCGGGTAGTTTCAGCTACCGCTACTGCAGCGACATCTGAGACAGGGGGTGGTCAGCAGACCCCTGCAGCTCGCACACCTGAGCAGGTTGTTCAGGGACTTCAGACGCCAGAGGCGGTCCCCGCTCAGGTGGTTGCACCGGTTATTCCTCCAGCTGCACCAGCTCCAGCTCCAGAGCATATGGTTCAGGTTATGCCCGAGGACGAGCAGCGTCGTCTTGAGAGATTTGGTAGACTTCAGCCACCCCATTTCAGTGGCGTTGAGGGCGAGGATGCCCGGGGTTTCTTGGATAAGTGTCAGAAGATGCTGCGTACGGCTGGTATTCTTGAGTCCGGCGGAGTTTCATTTACTACATTTCAGTTCACTGGTCCCGCATTTGATTGGTGGGAGGAGTTTGAGAGGCGTAGGCCTGCAAGAGCAGCACCTCTCACATGGCAGCAGTTCTCTACTCTCTTTCTAGAGAAATATGTACCTCGGTCTCGTCGCGAGGAGCTACGTCGCCGGTTCGAGTGGTTGATTCAGGGCGACATGTCTGTGACTCAGTATGAGCTTAGATTCACTCAGTTGGCTAGGCATGCCACATGGATGATCCCCACTGATAGGGAGAGGATCGGGAGGTTCATTGATGGCCTCAACTACTCTATCCGTATTCTTATGACCAGCGAGCGAGTTCTGTCATCATCGTTTGAGCAGGTAGCTGATATGGCACGCTCCATTGAGACGGACCGTCGCCGAGAGAGAGAGGAGCGGGAGACCAAGAGGCCTCGTGGTTCAGGCAGTTTCGGTGGTGCTCCATCTAGAGGGCATTTCCAGCAGAGCAGAGGTCGCTCATCTAGACCTTCTCATTCGAGGCCGCCCGGAGCAGAGCGGAGGTTCTTTATGGTCGTGGTCGACGAGGGTTTCAGCGGGTCGGTCATCACTTAGTGCCCTCCCGGCCCGGAGTGCAACACCTACTTCTCCAGCACCGAGTGCATGTTATGAGTGTGGTGAGTTTGGCCACATGAGGAGACATTGTCTCGGTCTAGTAGAGGTGGAGGTCAATCTTCTCGTGGTCGCCCGGGGGCGAGGAGAGATCCGGTGGAGGCCGAGCACGGTTCTATGCACTTCCGACGGGCGTGATGCGATTGCCTCCGATGCTCGTAATTACGAGTATCATTTCCGTCCGTCGCGGAGATGCCTCCGTTCTATTTGATCCGGGATCCACATATTCTTACGTGTCCTCTTATTTTGCACATCATTTGGGTGCGACTCGTGGTAGCCTTGATTTACCCGTTCATGTATCCACCCCGTGGGTGATACGATTGTTGTGGATCATGTCTATAGATCCTGTGTTATATCTATTGGGGGTCTCGGAGACCCAGGCCGATTTGTTATTGTTGGGGATGGTGGACTTTGATGTTATATTGGGTATGGACTGGTTGTCTCCGTACCATGCTATATTGGACTGTCATGCTAAGACAATTACGTTGGCCATTCCTGGCATTTCTCAGATCGAGTGGCGGGGTTCGACTGATTTCGTCCCTAGCCGTGTCTTTTTCGTTCCTAAAAGCTCAGAAGATGGTTGAAAAAGGGTGTTTATCGTATTTAGCTTTTGTGAGAGATGTGGGAGCCGAGTCTCCTAGCATTGATTCTGTACCTGTTGTGAGGGACTTTCCAGATGTATTTCCCTCAGACCTGCCGGGCATGCCGCCGGACAGGGATATTGATTTTGGCATTGACTTGGTGCCGGGCACTCAGCCCATATCCATTCCTCCTTATCGGATGGCACCAGCTGAGTTGAAAGAACTGAAAGAGCAGCTTCAAGAGCTTCTGGATAAGGGTTTCATCCGCCCTAGTGTGTCTCCGTGGGTGCACCGGTATTATTTGTTAAAAAGAAAGATGGTTCCATGCGAATGTGTATTGATTATAGGCAATTGAACAAAGTGACGGTGAAGAACAAGTACCTTCTACCGAGCATAGATGATTTGTTTGATCAGTTACAGGGTGCGAGGGTGTTTTCTAAGATCGATCTTCGTTCAGGCTATCATCAGCTGAAGATCAGAGACTCAGATATATTGAAGACCGCATTCAGGACCCGATATGGTCATTATGAGTTTCTTGTGATGTCGTTTGGGCTGACCAACGCCCCAGCAGCATTTATGCATCTGATGAACAGTGTGTTCGGGCCTTATTTGGATTTATTTGTGATTGTGTTCATTGATGACATTCTAGTCTACTCCCGTAGTCAGGAGGAGCATGCTCAGCATTTGAGTATTGTGTTGCAGAGATTGAGGGAGGAGAAGCTATATGCTAAATTCTCCAAGTGCGAGTTTTGGCTCGAGTCCGTAGCATTTCTGGGACATGTGGTGTCTCGTGATGGTATTCAGGTTGATCAGAAAAAGATAGAGGCGGTGCAGAGTTGGCCTAGACCAACCTCAGCTACAGAGATCAGGAGTTTTCTTGGCTTGGCGGGATATTATCGCCGGTTTGTTCGGGGATTTTCATCCATTGCTTCTTCATTGACTAAATTGACCCAGAAGGGTGCACCATTCGTGTGGTCGGATGAGTGCGAGGAGAGCTTTCGGAAGCTCAAGACAGCTTTGACCACAGCTCCAGTGTTAGTATTGCCATCAGCTTCAGGTTCATATACCGTTTATTGTGATGCCTCGAGAGTGGGGATAGGTTGTGTGTTGATGCAAGGAAGGTAAGGTGATTGCTTATGCTTCTCGGCAGTTGAAGCCACATGAGAAGAACTATCCTGTTCATGATTTGGAGCTAGCCGCCATTGTTCATGCATTGAAGATTTGGAGGCACTATTTGTACGGTGTGTCTTGTGAGGTGTATACCGACTATCGTAGTCTCCAGCACTTGTTCAAACAGAGAAAGACCTTAATTTGAGACAGCGGAGATGGCTTGAGTTGCTGAAGGATTATGACATTACTATATTATATCATCCGGGAAGGCCAATGTGGTGGCCGATGCTTTGAGCCGGAAGGCGGTCAGTATGGGGAGCTTGGCATATATTCCAGCTGAGGAGAGGCCATTTGCTTATGATATTCAGGTGCTAGCCAATCGGCTAGTGAGGTTAGATATTTTGGAGCCCAGCAGGGTATTGGCTTGTGTTGTATCTCGGTCATCTCTATATGATCGTATTCGTGAGTGTCACACCTCTTTTTTACCGCACTCGCGAGGGTGCAAAGAGTTTTTCCAATTAAAGGACAATCGAGACGGGATTTATTTAATTATTTCAGAGTCGCCACTTGGGAGATTTATGGTGTCCCAAGTCACCGGTTAAATCCCGAATCGAGGAAAAGAATGACTCTATTTAACAGTCCGCGAACCGGAAATCCGGATAAGGAATTCTATTAACCCGGGAGAAGGTATTAGGCATTCCCGAATTCCGTGGTTCTAGCACGGTCGCTCAACTGTCGTGTTCGGCTTATTTATCCGCTTTTTACAGTTATGTACTTAGTGCAAATTAATATCCCTTTACCGCTTTTATTATTTATTATGATTTACGAAAGAGAAAGTTGCTTAAAAACATGTTTTCGAATCACGTCACATGAAATGCACCCGGATCCTCGACACATTCTTATTCAACGTTTTGGGATTTGGATTTGGGCCGCATGAAATGCACGCCCGTATTTAAGAAGGTAAATTTATTAAAATCTCGCCTAAAGCATACTAACACGTTTACACTTTGCGAGGGCCATGGAATTTACTAAGTGGCACGCCTCGAATTCTAAGGATAAGCAAGATTAATTAAAACGAGGGCCATGCAATTATCAGTTTTTGTTTGGCACGGCGTGCCTCGAATTATTTCTTTATTACTCCTATTTATATTAAAAAAATTAAGCATCACAACTACATTACAAGAACCATATTGCTATGACAATTACTTTAAATAATTCAATCAAACCATTTTAAGCCAAAGCCAATAAACAACGTGCAAAAACACTGAGAAGAAAAATATAACTCGACAAAATACATCAAATATTCTTATTTTTCTAGCTTATAGAATTAATTTATTAAACCTCTCAAATAATAACCATATTCTCAATTCTAGCTTAACATAAACCAAGCATGAATGCACACACACTTTCCATTTTTTATTCACCTTCATTTTTTATGAGTGAAACAGTATAGCAGTAGTCATGAAAGTAACTAACCCTTCCTCCCAATCTTCGCGTCAAACCCAATACTATCTAAATAAGAAAGAAATATTTATCTAATAGTCATGTTCATCATAAAATCCATACAACAACTATTTGTAAAATTATTTTTACTTGTCATAAACACACCAACGGAACCAAATGATAGAGAGATCCGAAGAGAGCTACATAAGAACAAATAGTAGATTGCAGTTTACGACTAACACGTGTGCATGAAAGAATTAAAGCTCGAACCTCAGGCCGGAACAAAGAACGACGAACTCAAATCGAACCTCGACGGAAACTCGAACTACGAGCGGCAGCCTTGACGGATTGCACCTGAAAAACTTCTCACGTTCAAGTCACCATCTCCGTATGCGTGTGTGCGCTGCTGGTCGTGTATAGCTGGAACGACGACGGGGCAGCTTCTGCGTCAATGGCGATGTGAGCTGCGTGGTCGGATTTACGATGAAGGAAAATGGAGCAGAAAAGGTGGTCGTTTGGTTGCTTGGTCGACTGGATGTGACTTACGAAGATGGCGATGGTGAGGAGTGGTGTTTGGAATGGTCGTTTGGCGGCAGAAGGCTACTGGGCGGAGCTGGTAGTCGGACGTTAATGGAGGTTCTGGTTTTTGCTTCTCTCCTCTTGAGCTAATGAAGGAGAAGAACTCTTCTTCACCCTTTTTTCTCAAAAAAAACGTTCACTGCTTCTTCCCCTTTTAAAGAAGCCCGTCACCCCTTTTGTTTTCTTTTTTAGAATCACCCACCAGCTTACTTTTTCTTTTCTTTTTCGTTTGTTTTCTTTTTTCTTTTCTTTTTCGTTTGTTTTCTTTTTTCTTTTCTTTTTCGTTTGTTTTCCCCTCCCTCCCATTCACTTCTTTCTTTTTTAAAATCCCAAAAGCCATCAACCGTGGCCTCCCCCCCACTTGACCGTGTCTCCTTTTGTCTTTTCTTTTTGTTTTTTTTTTATTCTCTTTTTATTTTTTAATCATTCTCCCATCCCTCCCCCTTAGTGTAGTGTCGGGTTATTACGGGCTATGTCCGAAAATTATAAAACCGGGTAGTTTGAACCCGAATATTATTCTCCGCCCGGAATCGAGAATGGCGTTATTTAATTAATCCTAGGTAATCAAAATAACTATAATACTCATAATTAAAATAAAACTATATATTTTTTTTTTATATTTTTTCAAGTTCAAAATAACTACAAAATATTAATGAAACTATTTTTTTATTATTTTCGTTTTTATAAAAAGATAAAAATATAAAGTACTATTTTAGTATTTTTCAAGTTTAAAATAGCTACGAAACATTAATAAAACTATATTTTTTGTTATTTTTATCTTAAGGTAGACATAAAGTAAAAGAGTCAAATTTAACTAAAATAGCTATATTAAAACTAAACTAAATATTTTACGCTAACAATATAGAAAATCTCGGGGAGGGTCAAAAATCACGTGTTTACAGCTGCCCCTCTTTGACTGAAAACACAAAGAGTTTTCGGACAAAGAACGACTAGACAAGTGTTTTTGACCTGACCCTTATTGGGAGGGACTAAACTAAAAGAAGAGGAATGTGACCGAGCCCTTGTATCTGAGCTGCCTACATATCCTTGGCTATAAAGGAATCGGGCCACGTGTAGTTCGAAAGTGAGTGAGGAAGTGGAGTAACCGAGGTGGAGAGCCGGTCGAGGTGTCGTTCCGTCGAGGTTCTGTTCCATCGAAGTTCCGGTCCGTGGTCCTGCTATTACATCAAAAATCAAAACATGAGAAAGACTAACTAAGCCTATCAGCTACTAGTTACAAGATTCCTATCTATAAGTCTTCCGAAGCTTGATCTTGAGTATTGGTTGGTGCTTCATGCGGACTCTAAATTTGAACCTTGATACTTGCTAGTTGTAGGTGCTGCTTTTCGGATCAAGACCAGGTATGCAGTGCTTGTGACCTCGGCCATGTCTTGAGCACACCACATCTTTCATCAACTTCTGCCCTTGGATTTACTCCTTGCCCCTTTTTTTTTATTTTGACTATCTTCTGTTGATCATCTCGGACCGTTGACTCGCATTCTGGTCGCAAGCTTCTTTCGTTGCTAACTTGCATTGCACTCCGAAGTGATTTCCCTTACTTGTGATCTTCGAGCTATTCTCCTTCGAAGTCTGAATCTATCTTTTCTGATCCTTGTTGCCTTCCTTCTGATTCATGCTGGGGATTTCCGTTACACTCTATCACTTTCCGATTGTTCACTATCCTTATCAAATCTTGGAAACTGAGACGCCATTCTGCTTTTCCGGTGGGCTTCTGACTTTATCGACAAACTCTAATCATAAATCGCCATTCCATTCTTCAGGCGGGCACCTGATTTCAACAACAACTTCAAAATAATAACTCGCCACTCCATTCTTCAGGCGGGCATCCTGACTTCAACTACAACTTCCAAAATATATCGCCACTCCTCTCTTCAGGCGGGCTCCTGACTTCAACATCTTTTGAAAATAAATTGCCATTCCTCTCTTCAGGCGGGCTCCTGACTTTAATATCTTAGCAAATTAAAATGCCATTCCTCTTTTCAGGCGGGCTCCTGACTTCAACAACATCTTTTGAAAATAAATCGCCACTCCATTCTTCAGGCGGGCTCCTGACTTCAACAACATCTTTTGAAAATAAATCGCCACTCCATTCTTCAGGCGGGCTCCTGACTTCAATTACAACTTCAAAACTAAATCGCCACTACGTTCTCCAGGCGGGCTCCCGACTTCAACTACAACTTCAAAATAAATCGCCACTCCATTCTCCGGGCGGGCTCCCTGACTTCAACTATTGCTTCAAAAAATAAAATCGCCACTCCATTCTTCGGGCGGGCTCCCCGACTTCAACTACTACTTCAAAATAAAATCGCCACTCCATTCTCCGGGCGGGCTCCCCGACTTCAATTACAACTTCAAAACTAAATCGCCACTCCATTCTCCAGGTGGGCTCCCGACTTCAACTATAACTTCAAAACTAAATCGCCACTCCATTCTCCGGGCGGGCTCCCGACTTCAACTATAACTTCAAAATAAATCGCCACTCCATTCTCCGGGCGGGCTCCCGACTTCAACTACAACTTCACAATAAATCGCCACTCCATTCTCCGGGCGGGCTCCCCGACTTCAACTACAACTTCAAAACTAAATCGCCACTCCATTTTCCAGGCGGGCTCCCTGACTTCTACTACAACTTCAAAATAAAATTGCCACTCCATTCTCCAGGCGGGCTCCCTGACTTCAACTATAACTCACTAATTCCATCCTATCCGGATCACCTTCCTTTGCCTTTTGTACCATTTTCTTCTGAATTATCTTGTCTTGGAATTGCTTTCCCCCTGGGTCGTATTACTTTTCTTTTGGCTGCTGGGGATATCTTTGGAACTTGTTACTCACTTGTGGGGATGATGCTGCTGAGGAAGTATTCTTTGTTTCCTTCACCCCTCATTCTCTCTCGGACTCGCCGGCGGTTGAAATGTTATGGACTGGGGATTATCCTGGCGGGGGACCCCTTTTCCTCTTCCTTCTTCCCGTTCTTCCTCTGGGACTCAGGTGCTTGAATTTGCGCCGGGAACTCTTGTTGTAACCCTCTGCTTTTTGGTGGGCTACTGGTTTCAAGACCTGCAATGTAAAGACTGAAGACTTGCCTTTTGTTATACAGGTAGGCGCCTGCTTTTAGTAGCAACTTTTGAATTAAAAATGCATGTTGGCAATAATTTACAAAATATGCATAGGACAATGTAAGATAAAACATACGTAAAATATCCTATTCGAGGGCGGATGGTCCCGTCGTATCCTATTTGAGGGCGGATACTCCCATCGTATTCTATTCGAGGGCGAATACTCCCATCGTATTCTATTCGAGGGCGAATACTCCCGTTGTATCCTATTTGAGGGCGAATACTCCCATTGTATTCTATTCGAGGGCGAATACTCCCATCGTATTCTATTCGAGGGCGAATACTCCCATCGTATTCTATTCGAGGGCGAATACTCCCGTTGTATCCTATTCGAGGGCGAATACTCCCATTGTATCCTATTCGAGGGCGAATACTCCCATTGTATCCTATTCGAGGGCGAATACTCCCATTGTATCCTATTCGAGGGCGAATACTCCCATTGTATCCTATTCGAGGGCGAATACTCCCATTGTATCCTATTCGAGGGAGAATACTCCCATTGTATCCTATTCGAGGGCGAATACTCCCATTGTATCCTATTCGAGGGCGAATACTCCCATTGTATCCTATTCGAGGGCGAATACTCCCATTGTATCCTATTCGAGGGCGGATACTCCCATCGTATTCTATTCGAGGGCGAATACTCCCATGATATCAATGTATGAAAGTGAACAAACCTGAGACGTCCTGTTCGAAGGTGGACAAACCTGAAACATCCTATTTGAAGGTGGACAAACCTGACATGTCATCTTGAATTGCCTTCCTCGTTTCTCCGAGAAAATTTTCAACAACGGCAGAAAATTTTCTGCCCCAGTATTGATGTTCTTCCTTGTGGCATGACTTTCCGCTATCAATAGCACTTTCTTTCCCTGTTTCAAATCAAAGAAAATTAGTTAGTTCAAAACATTGTGAGCGGTTGTGCCGCTCATGTGGTGGTTTTTTCCTTTTCTCCTTTCCCTCGCTCGGGGTTCCCAGAACTTGTTGGGGAATGATTTCATTTGTTGGAGATGATATTCCTGTTGGGGATGGGTTTTTCCATTTATCCCTTCCCCGTTCTCAACTTGCTGGGAGTTATTTTGTTGAAGGTGGGATTTCCTTTCTTCCTTTACCACTCTGTGTTGTCCGACCACCTCGGAACTTGTTGTAGATAACATTGCTGGGGGATTTTCATTTCCTCAAAATTGGTGTTTCACTCTTCTTGAAGGCTGTTGAGGATGACACCGGTTCGAAGACCATTTCCCTTAAGACTTTCCTTCTTCCCCAGTGGGTATTGACTTCCAGAAAATTTTCAAACTGAAAAGAAAATTTTCTGCCCCAGTTTAATAATCTTCTTTGCACCATATTTCTCTGCCGTCAATGGCATTTCCTTGCCTTGCATAATAATTGGAAAGTTGGTGGCAAGTTTTGAAGTCATTTCTCACTATGTTTTGATTAGACTGACTTTGATGGAGAATTTTGACAAAAGGAGAAAGATAAAAAGAAACAACAAATAGAAGACAAGGGAGGACTGACTCTCTAACCAGAAACAACTAAAAAAACTTATCAAACACGGATACCAACTCTACTGGTCATGACATGCACATATGGCCTATCCTCCGTCGTTAATTTCCTTTCACGATTTCTGTCTCGTGATTTCCATCCGATTATCACCTTTATTCGACTTGTAGTGCCCGAAGGGTTTTCACTTTCAAGCCTCTCTCATTTTGATTTTCTCTCAGCTTTCGTCGCTTTATGGTGCCTGTGAAGGTTTTCACCGGTAAGACTCTCTCATTTGTATCACTTTTAGCTGGGGATTGGGGTGTCATTGCTAAGACTCTCTCGTGTTTCCTTTCTGCTGGGAATCAGAGTCTTTTCTGCTGAGAATCAGAGTGTTATATTTTGATAGGACTCTATCCCTCGCCTGACGCGACATCTTTTGAAGACTGATCGGAAGGTCTTTCTTTGGACCGTAATATGGGATTTGGATAGGGCTAGAAAGAAAGGGTATTGAAGGCTCAAAACAAAATCAATTTTGGGTTCAAAATTTACAACCTTCGGACCTAAATTTATTTACAATAAACACAATTTTTCTTTGCCCCGATTTTTTTTTACTTGGGGATTCTTATTTCTTTATTTACACTATGACCGAGCTGTGAAGCGCCTACGTATCCTCTTTAAGGAATCAGGGTCAAACGTAGTTCCCAATTCCTTCTTTTCATTTTTTTTTCATCATTTTTTCATTTTTTTTTCTTTTCTTTTTCGTTCCTTTTTGGTTGTTTTTGTTTTTTTCTCCTTTTCTTTCTTTATCTTCCCCATTTGTGTTTCTAATTTTGGTACCGATTCCGAAGGAGGGGTATGAAAGAAATCAAAATAAGGCTCGAAGGGTTAACGAAGGATAAAGTGTTTGGGTAGCAGAACAAAATGCCTTCGTCATTCCAATCTTCAAAACATGCCAAGTACAAACAACATATTCACGACATCTTCTGGTTGTGCTAGGAGAGATAACCATATCGTCCATTTGCCTTTTTCATCCGTCATTTTAAAGTATTGTTGGACGACACTTCCATTTCAGTATCACGAGCGAACCCCATGTCAGCATGGCCATTTTGCCCTTAAGGCTTTCTTTGTATTTTACCCGCCCCAAATTTCACGTGACTCGGGTTCCAAATAATCTCAAATCATTATTTCTTTTAAAATGCCATGATTATCTTCCAATTCCTTCATGATTAACTTTTAAGATTAGGCCACAATTATGCGAGCATGTCATGTCACTAGTGTTGACATAAAAATGACTATAAAGAAGAAGGACTTAAATCAAAGAAAAACGACTCGAAATAATGGCAAACAAGAGAGTTGCATCAGACGAACTAGAAATGAATTAATACGACAAAACAAACACAATAAACTGGGGCACACCCTTGGAACAGACCTACACAATACTAAATGAGGTATTACGACCAATAGAAAACTGGACAAAATAGAACGACAAAAAGGGTTTGAGTTACATGACAATATCCCGATTACAACCCTAAAATAATCTGGACGACAGAAATGACAACAAAATAAGCCACCAAAAACTCCATTCTTGTTGACCAAGGAATGGAGAGTCTTCCCGATTACCAAGCACGATATTTTGGCCACTAAGCTTCGCATCAATATTACCAAGGCCACTTATTTGCTTCGACATTTTCAGCTTTAGTCAATACATCCCCACAAAGCGTCCATCCCGGCGTGCAGAGGTAAAGGACTCTATGCGATATTCTTGGTGTCACTATCTTGGATCATAATCGGGTTTTCCTGGATCTTCTGTTTCCGGTTCACCACAAACCAACCACCTCAATTCTCAACAATTCAAAATAAAATATGGTAGAAATGGAATTAGTAAGTCCTCATCAATATTTTTTGCTTACTTCTTTTTCTTTTTTTTTTCTTTTCTTTTTTTTCATTTTTTTTCATATTTTTTTTTCATTTTTTTTCATTTTTTTTCATATATATACATATACAGTTGTGGTCGAATCTTATGGAGATTGCCTACGTATCATGACCCCGCATGAATCGGACCGAGCGTAGTTCTTGCAAATTAATGCAAGAAATAAAGAGATGTTTATTTGATTTTTTTTTTTTTTGATTTTTTTTTCTTTGAAGGAAAATTATAGAAGCCGACTCCAACTACAAACTTGTGTAGGAGATTTCTACAAGAAAAAGAATATATTTTTTTTGGTGTCAGTTATGACTATTTCTACAAAATTGGCCACATAATGGCTTATTTGACAAAATGACTATTTTTGCAAAATTTATTTAAGAAAGATAAACTTGAAATTTTTTTTTTTATCTTGTGGCTCATGGGGCATCGTTCGGCATCACCATAAACCAACACAAGACTATTTTTCATAAATTGGCCATGTAATGGCTTATTTAGACAAAGTGGCCCTTTTTGCAAAATTTTATGTAAGAAGATGCAAATTCAAAATTTTATCCTGAGGCCTATGGGGCATCGTTCAGCACCGACACAGGCCAACACAAGACTGAGAAAGTTAAAATGCAAAAATGTGGCTATTTCAGCAAAACTCCGGCCATGTAATGGCTTATTTGATAAAGTGGTTATTTTTGTAAAGTTGAGTGATGACTCAAAACTTGATTTTCGCGAATACAGCCTTTCGACATTTCCGCTAAGGAATATTTCAAGGTTGTGTCCAAAATTATTTACAAATGACTCAAAGTGGCTATTCTTGCAAAAACGGCATTCCGGACGTCCTTTTAAGGGACATTCGGCTTATTTTAAGCAAGAATAGCATTACCCGACTTATTTATAACAAAAAATAAAATTTTGACATTTTTTGGTTATTTTTGCAAAAAGGGTGTGAACCCGGACTTGATTTTGCGGTTATGGCCTTGCAACATTTCCACAAGGAATATTTCAAGGTCGTGCCCGCAAATTATTAAAAATGATTCAAAGTGGCTATTTTTGCAAAAAACAACCTTTCGGTGTCCTTTCGGAACATTCGGCTATTTTCAAAAACAGCGTCACTTCGATTTATTGACAAAATTAAACACACATTTTTTTTTTGATTTTTAAAAGGGGTGGTTGGACCCGATGAGGGTTGCCTACGTATCCCACCTAATGGGGAGAATCAAACCAGCGTAGTTCGGTCAAACAAACTACATCTTTAAAGGAAATAAACTATTTATTATTTTTTCACACATTTTTTTTTTAAGTTTAAAACAAAATTTTTTCTTTTTTTTTAGTAAAAAAAAAAAACAAACTATTTTGAAATCACATATTTTTTATTTTACAACAAACGTTTTTTTCCTTTTTAAGTAAAAAAAAACAAACTATTTTGAAACTATTTTTTCATTTTCCTCAATATAAAAAAAACGGTTAGCCTGCAAGTCTGAAGCAAATATATGCATAAAACAAACAGGATGCAGCAGGATGGTCTTTTCATTTCAGGTCACCTGTCCTAGACGGACCCAACCCCTGTGTTGAGTCCCCTAAGTCAAATGCAACATGATGCAAATAAACGTTCCTACTAGGGATCCGGCATGAAGCTTTGTTATTCTAGGTTTAAAAACATGGGTTTATTGTTCTAGACCTGGCTTACCCGAGCGGACAACTCGAGCCGAGGAGGAGGTAGCAACCTGGGAATACAGAAGCTTCACCGGTTTTGCAACTTATCCAAACCTCGTTCTAAGGTGGGAATTAGACACTATACAGAAAAGAAGTCACACGAAGTGCACCCTTCTTCATGATTTAGAAGACTCGGAGAGGAGATTGGTTTCGGCACAATTTATATGTACAGTTCAAAAAAATATCAAAGCGATAAAAATATCATTTTGCACATTAATACAAACATATAATAAAATCAGGATAATAAATAAGCCAAATACAACAATTATTCCAAGCTCGAATTCTTAAACCCTGAACCAGTGGTTCTGGGTTCGCTCCCCAGCAGAGTCGCCAGAGCTGTCACACCTCTTTTTACCGCACCCGCGAGGGTGCAAAGAGTTTTTCCAATTAAAGGACAATCGAGACGGGAATTATTTAATTATTTCAGAGTCGCCACTTGGGAGATTTATGGTGTCCCAAGTCACCGGTTAAATCCCGAATCGAGGAAAAGAATGACTCTATTTAACAGTCCGCGAACCAGAAATCCGGATAAGGAATTCTATTAACCCGGGAGAAGGTATTAGGCATTCCCGAATTCCGTGGTTCTAGCACGGTCGCTCAACTGTCGTGTTCGGCTTATTTATCCGCTTTTTACAGTTATGTACTTAGTGCAAATTAATATCCCTTTACCGCTTTTATTATTTATTATGATTTACGAAAGAGAAAGTTGCTTAAAAACATGTTTTCGAATCACGTCACATGAAATGCACCCGGATCCTCGACACATTCTTATTCAACGTTTTGGGATTTGGATTTGGGCCGCATGAAATGCACGCCCGTATTTAAGAAGGTAAATTTATTAAAATCTAGCCTAAAGCATACTAACACGTTTACACTTTGCGAGGGCCATGGAATTTACTAAGTGGCACGCCTCGAATTCTAAGGATAAGCAAGATTAATTAAAACGAGGGCCATGTAATTATCAGTTTTTGTTTGGCACGGCGTGCCTCGAATTATTTCTTTATTACTCCTATTTATATTAAAAAAATTAAGCATCACAACTACATTACAAGAACCATATTGCTATGACAATTACTTTAAATAATTCAATCAAACCATTTTAAGCCAAAGCCAATAAACAACGTGCAAAAACACTGAGAAGAAAAATATAACTCGACAAAATACATCAAATATTCTTATTTTTCTAGCTTATAGAATTAATTTATTAAACCTCTCAAATAATAACCATATTCTCAATTCTAGCTTAACATAAACCAAGCATGAATGCACACACACTTTCCATTTTTTATTCACCTTCATTTTTTATGAGTGAAACAGTATAGCATTAGTCATGAAAGTAACTAACCCTTCCTCCCAATCTTCGCGTCAAACCCAATACTACCTAAATAAGAAAGAAATATTTATCTAATAGTCATGTTCATCATAAAATCCATACAACAACTATTTGTAAAATTATTTTTACTGTCATAAACACACCAACGGAACCAAATGATAGAGAGATCCAAAGAGAGCTACATAAGAACAAATAGTAGATTGCAGTTTACGACTAACACGTGTGCATGAAAGAATTAAAGCTCGAACCTCAGGCCGGAACAAAGAACGACGAACTCAAATCGAACCTCGACGGAAACTCGAACTACGAGCGGCAGCCTCGACGGATTGCACCTGAAAAACTTCTCACGTTCAAGTCACCATCTCCGTATGCGTGTGTGCGCTGCTGGTCGTGTATAGCTGGAACGACGACGGGGCAGCTTCTGCGTCAATGGCGATGTGAGCTGCGTGGTCGGATTTACGATGAAGGAAAATGGAGCAGAAAAGGTGGTCGTTTGGTTGCTTGGTCGACTGGATGTGACTTACGAAGATGGCGATGGTGAGGAGTGGTGTTTGGAATGGTCGTTTGGCGGCAGAAGGCTACTGGGCGGAGCTGGTAGTCGGACGTTAATGGAGGTTCTGGTTTTTGCTTCTCTCCTCTTGAGCTAATGAAGGAGAAGAACTCTTCTTCACCCTTTTTTCTCAAAAAAAACGTTCACTGCTTCTTCCCCTTTTAAAGAAGCCCGTCACCCCTTTTGTTTTCTTTTTTAGAATCACCCACCAGCTTACTTTTTCTTTTCTTTTTCGTTTGTTTTCTTTTTTCTTTTCTTTTTCGTTTGTTTTCTTTTTTCTTTTCTTTTTCGTTTGTTTTCCCCTCCCTCCCATTCACTTCTTTCTTTTTTAAAATCCCAAAAGCCATCAACCGTGGCCTCCCCCCCACTTGACCGTGTCTCCTTTTGTCTTTTCTTTTTGTTTTTTTTTTATTCTCTTTTTATTTTTTAATCATTCTCCCATCCCTCCCCCTTAGTGTAGTGTCGGGTTATTACGGGCTATGTCCGAAAATTATAAAACCGGGTAGTTTGAACCCGAATATTATTCTCCGCCTGGAATCGAGAATGGCGTTATTTAATTAATCCTAGGTAATCAAAATAACTATAATACTCATAATTAAAATAAAACTATATATTTTTTTTTATATTTTTTCAAGTTCAAAATAACTACAAAATATTAATGAAACTATTTTTTTATTATTTTCGTTTTTATAAAAAGATAAAAATATAAAGTACTATTTTAGTATTTTTCAAGTTTAAAATAGCTACGAAACATTAATAAAACTATATTTTTTGTTATTTTTATCTTAAGGTAGACATAAAGTAAAAGAGTCAAATTTAACTAAAATAGCTATATTAAAACTAAACTAAATATTTTACGCTAACAATATAGAAAATCTCGGGGAGGGTCAAAAATCACGTGTTTACAGTGAGCGCCAGTATGATGATCCACATTTGGCTGTCCTTAGGGACAGAGTTCAGCATGATGACACTAGAGATGTCACCATTGATAGTGACGGCGTATTGAAGATGCAGGGCCGGATATGTGTGCCCAATGTTGATGGCCTTCATGAGTTGATTCTGGAGGAGGCCCATAGCTCGCGGTATTCTATCCATCCAGGAGCCGCGAAGATGTATCAAGATTTGAAACAGCACTATTGGTGGAGAAAGATGAAAATGGACATTGTCAGACATGTAGCACGGTGCCTCAACTGTCAGCAAGTTAAGTACGAGCACCAGAGGCCCGGTGGTGTATTTCAGCGCATTGTTATTCCCGAGTGGAAATGGGAGAGAGTCACTATGGATTTTGTTACTGGACTCCCTCGGACGGCGAGGAAGTTTGATTCTGTATGGGTGATTGTGGATAGACTGACCAAGTCAGCTCACTTCATTCCAGTTAGTACTACCTACTCATCGGAGCGGTTGGCAGCGATCTTTATTCGAGAGATTGTTCGGTTGCATGGAGTCCCAGTGTCTATCATATCCGACAGGGGTACTCGGTTCACTTCTCAGTTTTGGAGAGCATTTCAGTGAGAGATGGGTACACGGGTTGAGTTGAGTACAGCATTTCACCCCCAGACAGACGGACAGTCTGAGCGCACTATTCGGATCTTGGAGGATATGTTGCGAGCTTGTGTGATTGATTTTGGTGGTTCGTGGGATGAGTTCCTACCACTTGCTGAGTTTGCCTACAACAACGGTTATCAGTCGAGTATTCAGATGGCCCCGTATGAGGCATTGTATGGCAGGCGGTGTAGATCCCCCGTGGGATGGTTTGAGCCTGGTGAGGTTAGATTGATAGGGACTGAGTTAGTCCAAGATGCTCTGGATAGAGCAAAGTTGATCCAGGAGAGGCTTCGTACAGCACAGTCTCGCGAGAAGAGTTATGCGGACCGTAGAGTTCGAGAGTTGTCTTTCATGGTTGGTGACAGAGTATTGTTGAAGATCTCGCCTATGAAGGGTGTCATGAGGTTTGGGAAGAAAGGAAAGTTGAGTCCCGGGTACATTGGTCCTTTTGAGATACTTAGGAGAGTTGGAGAGGTGGCATATGAGTTGGCCTTGCCGCCCGGCTTATCCAGCGTTCATCCGGTATTCCATGTGTCTATGCTCCGGAAGTACATTGGAGATCCGTCTCGTGTATTAGATTTCAGCACCATTCAGCTTGATGGTGATCTATCCTATGATGTGGAGCCTATTGCCATTTTGGGACGTCAGTGAGAAAATTGAGGTCTAAGGAGATTGCATCAGTTAAGGTTGAGTGGAGAGGTCGACCCGTGGAGGAGGCCACTTGGGAGATCGAGCGGGAGATGCGGAGCAGATATCCTCACTTGTTTGAGACTTCCGGTATGTTTCTTGACCCGCTCGAGGACGAGCGTTTGCTTAAGAGGGGGAGAATGTGACGACCCGGCCCGTCGTCACGAGAATTATCACCCCGTTATGTTGTAAATGCATGTTTGATGATTTTATATCGGTGTTAGAGCCTATCGGGTGAGTTAGGAGTGAATTGGATTGAAAATGAGGCATATAGCCTTTTTGAAGGAAACTTGAATAAGGAAAGTCAACCTGGAGTTGACTATTTGGTTAGAGGGCTCGGAATCGGATTCGATGATTCGGTTAGTTCCGGGAGGTGATTTGTGACTTAGGGGAGCGATCGGAATTGAATTTGGAGGCCGGTGTAGAAATAGGCTTGAATTGGCTAAGGTTGAATTTTGGCGAAATCCGAACGGTAGGTGAGATTTTGATCCGGGGGTCGGAATGGAATTCCGACAGTTGCAGTAGCTTCGTTAGGTGATTTTGGATGTTCCTGCAAAATTTCAGGTCATTCGGACGTCGTTTGGTCGGGTTTTTGATCGAATGTGTAATTCGGAATGTTTTAAGGAATTTAGGCTTGAATTTGATGTGAATTATGGGTTTTGGTGTTATTAGACGTGTTTTGAGGATTGGAGCAAGTTCGAATAAGGTATTAAGATGTGTTGGTATGTTTGGATGAGGTCCCGGGGCCTCGGGGTGATTTCGGATGGTTAAACGGGAGAAATTGTGGAAGAATTGCAGGTTGGGATCCTGCTTCTGTTGTTTCCGCTCCTGCGGAATTTTGGACGCAGGAGCGTGTCCGCAGAAGCGGACGAGATGCGCAGGAGCGACTTGTTACGCAGAAGCGGAAGCCATTCCGCTGAAGCGAGGTCGCTGGTGCGAGCCAGTGATCGCAGAAGCGGACGGGGAGAAAATGGGTATGGTCCGCAGAAGCGGACATTCGACCGCTTGGGCGAGACCGCAGAAGCGGACAATGGTTCGCAGAGGCGGATGTTTCCGCAGAAGCGGAAGCTTCTTCGCAGAAGCGGGCCCGCTTAAGCGGCCCTTCGCTCGCAGAAGCGGAAATGGCCGGCTAGGCCTGGAACCGCTGAAGCGACCCTTTGGTCGCGGATACGGGTGCATAGGAGCGGAAAATATTCCGCAGAAGCGAAAATCGCTGTAAGTAAGTGTATCCGAAGTTAGAAAAATTTCAGAACATTTCACACATTTTGGGTCTCGGCTTTAGAGGCGATTTGGGCGATTTTGAAGAGAAATTCAAGGGAAATCATCAGGGTAATCATCTATGGACTTAAACTATGATTAGTATTGGTAATATTATGCAATTATATCATGAAAATGGAGGAATTTGGGGTAATTTATGGAGGATTTAGCCCTAGGCTTGGACTTTAGAAAATCAAGGTTTTGAATGGGCAAATGGAGTCCGAATTTGGTAAAATTGATATGCTTAGACTCGTATTGAGATGAGGGTTCCGA
The DNA here is from genome assembly GCA_032618575.1 of Nicotiana noctiflora. Lineage (NCBI taxonomy): Eukaryota > Viridiplantae > Streptophyta > Magnoliopsida > Solanales > Solanaceae > Nicotiana > Nicotiana noctiflora. The sequence continues at coordinate 259,772 of JASVEL010006151.1, read as the reverse complement.
ATATGTGACTTTCGTGATTTTTCGATAAGCTTACCGAAAGTCGGGTTTTGACAACTTTGGGAATTTTGATGTAAATTGAGTTGTATTGATTGGGTGTCATCCCATTGGCCTAATTTGTTGTATTTCTACTGTATTTGATCAGATTCTACGCGTGCGGAGCTTGATTCTCGTGGCAAGGGCATTGCGGAGTAGTCATCGCGCCGTATTGAGGTGAGTAATAGATGTGGGTGATGACCAGCGGGTTCGAAACCCCGGTATACCACTTTGTGACGCTGTATAGCGGCGAGACACGCACACTCTTGAGAGTGCGGGGTCGATCATGAACTGGAGACTATATATTAGTCCGAATTGTTGATACTCTGTATTATTGGCTATTCTGGAGACTATATATTAGTCCGACCTGTTGATACTCTATTATTGGCTATTCTCGAGCCGTTGAACCCCCTTCTTGGGCGGTTGAGTATACTTGTGGGCCGTGAGCCGGTTATTGGATCCCGCGAGGATCGTTATCATGGTCTTATCATATAGACATGCTAGTTTACTACTAGTCCGCAGCTATTTCTGTTATTATGTTAATTCCAATATCTGGAACTTGATATTACTGTTTTCCAATTGAAAAATGATAAAGCAGTTTTCAAAAACTACTTTTGAGCCTGCGAGGCTGTATCTGCATATTAGCTGACTAGTAGTGGATCGGGCTGCACGCCGCAGCAGGATATATGTTGGATCGGACTGCACGCCGCGAGAATATCTCTATGAGATGTGCTTGGGCTGTAGGAGCCCCTCTGGAGTCTGAACCCCCACAGTGAGCACGGGTACCCAAAATTGGAGTCGGGCTACGCGCCGTAGCGGTCATATCATGCATTGCATTGCATTTAGCTACATCTGCTAGCTGTTATACTGTTTTGCTGGTACTTGTTGGTACAGGTACAGTTGATATTGATTCTGTGACAGGGTATTTGATTACAGCTTTACATAGTGCTTTATTGCGGATTTCTTATCTGCGCTGTCTTACCCCTGTTTATTACCACTAAGTCTGGCAGTACTCATTTTACTCCCTGCACCTTGTGTGCAGATCCAGGTACCTCTCAGCAGTGATCCAATAGCTGTGCGAGGCGACATTTGTGGATATTCGAGGTAGCCGCAGAGTCCGCAGGACCCGATATTCCTTCTTACTGTCTTGATTTTGTATTGACTTTTCTTTCCGCACTTGGTATCTTGTAAACCTTTATACACTCATGTTCGGTAGAGGCTCATGACTCTTGACCCTTGGTCTATGGGAGTTGATGTATTATGGGACTTGGTTCCCTGTTTTCGTTATTTGTATCGCTATTGCTTCGTGATTTAATATGCTTAAATGGGCTAAAAGAGAGCTTCTAGCTCCGTTGTTTATATTGATTGGTCAGGCTGGCTTAGCAATGTGCTGGGCGCCATCACGACCGGATTTGGGGTCGTGACATACGCCTACCACGTGATATTATGAAATGGGATCGAGTAGTACGCCTACAACATAATATTATGAAATGGGATCGAGTGGTACACCTACCACGTGATATTATGATATGGTATCAAGTGGTACGCCTACCAAGTGATATTATGAGAAATGGGATCGAGTATAAGGGGGAAATTGCAAGAAGCCCTCTCAGGCTGTAATGATGATCAAGGCGAGCGGAAGCAAGACAGAGGAGAAAGCTATAAGCGAGAAAATACCAATCAAGCCATCTGTGAGCAAGCCCGCAGTAGTAGCAGAACATGAGCCTATAAAGGTGATAGTGCCTGGAGTGAGTGTAAAGCCCCTATTGACTGTAAAAGGAGCGCAACTAGAGCCAGTTGTTATCAAGCCAGTTACTCAAATGCCCATAGTGAACACCAAAACTGTGCCTTGAAATTACAGCAAGTTAACCGTCATGTATAAAGGAAAAGAAATTAAGGAGAAGATTTGTGAAACCCACGGTTTGACCAGGTCAGGGAGATGTTTTGCTCCCGATGAATTGAGGAAGGCAAAAGTCACAAGAGATAATCCGGCCAATGTAAAGAAAGCTGTCACTGAAGAAGAAGCCGATGAATTTCTAAAGAAAATGAAAAGTCAGGATTATTCCATAGTTGAGCAGCTGAGGAAAACACAAGAGCAGATATCTTTGATGTCCTTGTTGATTCATTCTGATGAACACCGTAATGCGTTGATGAAGATCCTGAACGAGGCCCATGTACCAGAGAAGATCACAGTGAGTCATTTAGAGAATATCACAAATAAAATCTTCGAAGCAAACAGAATAACATTTTCAGATGATGAACCACTGATGGAAAGGACAGAGCACAACAAGGCATTATATCTTACGGTGAAATGTGAAGAATCAGTGGTGACCCGCGTACTGGTTGATAATGGGTCAAGTGCCAACATTTGCCCTTTATCTACTTTGGGCAAGCTTAAGATTGATCATGAAAGAATCCATAGGAACAATATATGCGTGAGTGGATTTGACAGAGGCAGGAAGAACACTATTGGAGACATCATATTGGAACTCACTATCGGACCGGTAGAGTTTACCATGGAATTTAAAGTTTTGGACGTTGCCGTGTCTTACAATCTCCTATTGGGACGTCCATGGATTCATGCTGCAAAGGCTGTATCTTCCTCCTCCATCAAATAGTGAAATTCGAATGAGATCGTCAAGAAATAGTGGTTCATGGTGAAGATAATTCCTACAATATCATTACACCGTTTGAAGAAGTCGAGGGTGATAAAAGTCCCTAGGTATACCAAGTGATGGACACTATATATGTGGATAAAATATCTGAAGGCGAAAACATTCTGATGCCCAAGATAGCTTCCGCAACTGTCATGGTTGCTATGGAGATGTTGAAAAACAGGTTTCTCCCTGGGAAAGGTTTAGGAGCTGCACTGCAAGGAATAACAAAGCCAGTATCTCTTCCAGGTATCATTGACACTGTCGGATTGGGTTTCAAGCCAACCATTGCCGACATAAAAAGAGCCCGAAAACTGAAAAAGAAAGGATGGACCCTCCCTAAGTCTATCCCTAAACTCTCCCATTCATCCATCAAGCCTGGTACAAAAAGGCGTCCGGCAACAGTCATGCGCACCGAGTAGAGATAAGGCCATACAATGAGCTTCTAGAAATATTTAAGAGGTTGTACGAAGATGTGAACATGGTAGAGGAAACTGAGGTCACAAGTAAAATGGACGTCCAATTTGTTGGATCCCAGATCAAGCTAAATAACTGGGAAGCTACTCCTCTTCCGACTAGAAGGGAATTGTGGTAGTTAGCTTTGATATTTCATTCTTAAATCTATTTTATTTCAAGGCTGTAATACAGATTCTATGTTCCGTCCAATCGGACTTGTCAAACCTTTTTATCTTTTGAAATTTTAATGAAATGCAATTTCTTTCTTCCTCCATTCTGATAGCCTTATGTTATTTTTCTTTTCTTTTCTTGTACAGTCCATTTTACACTGATTTCAATGATGTGTCATGCATAAGGATTTCTTGGACCAGTCTTGATAATCAAATAGTAATACAAGAAATTGAATATAGTAATGAAGTGGAGTATGAGGACGAGGAAGTTTTGGAAGAAATTTGCAAAGATCTGAACCACTATAAGGAGAAACCCAAACCAAACTTGAATGAGACGGAGTCTATTAATTTGGGGGATGGGAAAAACATTCGAGAAACAAAGATTAGTGTTCATTTGGAAACCTCACTCAGAGAGGACTTGATAAGGTTACTACATGAGTACAAAGACATATTTGCATGGTCATATGATGACATGCCAAGGCTAAGTACTGATTTGGTGGTACATAAGTTGCCAGCCTATCAAGCAGAAGTTAAGAAAGTTCAAGACAGATGTCAGCATGAAAATAAAAGAGGAAGTAAACAAACAATTTGAGGCAAAGGTCATACGGGTCACCAAATATCTCACCTGGTTAGCTAATGTTGTACATGTTCCGAAGAAAGATGGAAAACCAGAGTGTGTGTTGATTATCCAGACCTCAACAAAGCAAGTCTGAAGGATAAGTTTCCATTGCCAAACATCCACATACTAATTGATAATTGTGCCAAACATGAGATTGGATCTTTCGTGGATTGTTATGCGGGTTATCATCAGATCCTGATGAACGAAGAAGATGCAGAAAAGATAGCCTTTATCACACCTTGGGAAACATATTATTACAAAGTAATGCCGTTTGGATTGAAAAATGTTGGAGCCACATATATGAGAGCAATGACTACCATGTTTCATGACATGATACATCGAGAGATTGAAGTTTATGTGTATGATGTTATTATCAAGTCTAGGAAGCAATACAATCATGTTAAAGACATGAGGAAGTTCTTTCAGAGGCTTCGGAGATACAATCTCAAGCTCAATCCAGCAAAATATGCTTTTGGAGTACCATCAGAGAAATTATTGGGGTTTGTGATAAGTCGGCGTGGTATTGAACTAGACCCATCCAAGATTAAAGCTATTCAAGAGTTGCCTTCGCCAAAGAGCAAGAAAGATGTGATGAGTTTGCTGGGCAGATTGAATTACATTAGCAGATTTATTGCCCAACCGACGTCAACTTGTGAGCCTATTTTCAATTTATTGAAGAAAGATGCTGCAGTAAAATGGACTGAGGAATGTCAAGCTGCATTTGATAAAATCAAGAAATATTTGGCCAATCCGCCTGTATTTGGTACTTCCAGAACCCGGAAGGCCCTTGATCCTTTATTTGAAAGTATTGGATAATTCCTTTGGCTGTGTACTGGGGCAGCATGATGAAACTGGAAAGTAGGAGCAATAAACTTACTATCTTAGTAAGAAATTTACATCTTATGAGATAAAATATACCCAATTGGAAAGAACATGTTGTGCCTTGACCTGGGTTGCACAGAAGTTGAAACACTACTTGTCGGCTTATACCACTTATCTCATATCTCGTTTGGACCCGCTGAAGTACATCTTTCAGAATCCTATGCCCATAGGGAGGCTTTCTAAATGGAAAATTCTACTCACAGAGTTTGATATTATTTATGTAACCCGCACTGCGATAAAAACGCAAGCAGTTACTGATCACTTAGCAGAAAATCCAGTCGATGATGAGTATGAGCCACTGAAAACATATTTCCCTTATGATGAGGCAATGAATATTAAAGAATTGGAACAAGACAAAAAGTCAGGCTGGAAGTTATACTTTGATGGGGCTGTTAACAACAAAGGAGTTGGAATTGGAGTTGTACTCATTTCAGAAACGATTCAGCATTACCCTGTTACCGGTCAACTCCGTTTTTTCTGTACTAACAATATGCTAAATATGAAGCGTGTATATTGGGATTAAGAATAGAAATAGACATGGGTGTTCAAGAGATTTTGGTCATGGGTGACTCGGATCTCTTGATACATCAAATTTAAGGAGAATGGGAGACACGGGATTTGTAAATCATACCGTACCGACAGTGTCTACATGAACTATGTCAATGGTTTCAATCCATAGAGTTTAAACATATCCCAAGAATGCAAAATGAAGTTGTTGATGCTCTGGCTACTTTATCATCTATGTTACACCATCCGGATAAAGCTTATGTGGATCCATTACAAATTCAAGTTCATGATCAAAATGCTTATTGTTATACAGTAGAAGAGGAACTTGATAGCGAACCATGGTTTCATGATATCAAAGAGTATTTGAGAATGGAGGTATACCCGGTATAAGCTACATGGATCAGAAAAGGGTCATAAGACGATTGGCGAGTGGATTTTTCTTTAGTGGAGGAATTTTATACAAAAGGACCCCAGATTTGGGTTTGTTAAGATGTATAGACGCAAAACAGGCTACTACAATCATGATTGAGGTACACATAGGAGCCTGTGGACCCCACATGAGCGGGTATGTGTGAGCAAAGAAAATACTCAGGGCTGGATATTACTGGCTTACTATGGAACGAGATTGTATCAGATATGTACGGAAATTTCATTAGTGCCAGATACACGGGGATTTGATTCATTCTCCACCATATGAATTGCATACTATGTCAGCACCATGGACTTTCATTTCTTGGGGCATGGATGTCATTGGTCCAATAGAGCCAGCATCATCTAATGGACACAGGTTTATTCTGGTTGGCATTGGTTATTTTACCAAATGGGTAAATACTCTCATTTTCTGATTGTAGTCATTTGTTAAATCAGATGCTCTGTAGTCATTTAATATTCTTGTTTGATAGATCATTTTTTGTTAAATGTTTTGATTAATTGGATTCAACCATTATCAAATTGTTTCTCCGAGTCCTGATTAATTAAGGGTTTAGTCGTAATTAGGTTTATATTTGCAAGATTGTTTGAAACTGGCTATTATTGCAATACAGTTTAATTCTTGGCTCTTCTGAATTTCTGAGTACTTAGTCGTATTATGGATATGTGTGTAAATTCTTAGTATGGCTATTATTGCAATACATTTTGACTTTTTGACTTGTATGGGTCCCTGATTAACTAAAAGGCTATTTGTGTCTATATTTAGTGGTTAGTTCTGAAAGGGTTTACTTAGTCTGAACTGGTTAAAATATAAAGTTTAAATCTCAGGGATTATTTGTTAAATACTATTTCAATTCTTGACTGCTCAAGGTCTTAATTGACTTAAGGCTGGTCGGGTAAATACACATAACACATAGGGGTAAAAGGGGAATGGAAAATGGTATTCTAAAAATAATTTGGAAATAATAAGGGCATAAAAGACAAATGGGCAAGGTTTTGATGAAATTATCTGAATAGTAAAGGGCAATTCAGGTATAGTTAAATGGTAAATAAGTAATAAACCTTAGCAAGTGAGGGTAATAAAGGCATTAACGCCTAAAAGAATGATAGAGCATACCCTAGAACCTTCTAGCAAAGGTTCAAGTGTATTCCTGTCAAATTAACTTAGACTAAACTGAAATAATTCAAAAAGAGTAAAGGTGTGAAATCTGAATATTTAATTCAAATTTCCCTCACATTCTACTCTATAAAAAGGCCCCTTTAGGCCTTATTTCAAAGGTTCAGAAGATTTCAATACACAAAAACACAATGAAATACTATTACTGATTCATTGTTGTTAGCTCGAGTGGTATTTTGGACTTATGTTCGTTGCTCTTCACCTGTTTGATTGAGTTCGCTGGGTTCTCTACTTGCTTTGTTGAATTCGCTGGATTTTTCCACTTGCTTGGTTGAATTCACTGGAGTTTCTATTATGAAGTTGTACCTGTTGTTGTGTTAATCTGCCTCTATTGCTGTTGATATTTGGGTGCTGCTTATCGCTGATTTCTCTTCTCCTTCATCCCTTAGAACTCAGTGTTTCCTCTCGTTTGATCTGGTACACTACTACCTTTCGAAGATGTAATTGAAATGCGTTGAAGAAATGAAATGCTGATTAGTTTCTATTTGCAATTGTATATCTGTTTTTCTCATAGATGTAGATATTTAGATTTTATGTCATTCATTAGGATTTGGTTTGTAATAAGGACTGGACTGAACGAACCTAATTCAAAAATTAAAGTAGTAGTAGATAATACTGTAGCAAATACACTGAATAGATTAGTTAAAATGATCACCTAAGTCTAAAACTAAAACTGGCTAAAACCTAGTCGATGTACTTGTAGATTTATGGTTATACTAAAATCAGAAGTGTAATAAAAGAGTTCCTAGACATTTGTTAATTGAATTTTGAATCAGTATCGATTAATTCGAAAAAGCATGAGTTAGTTGACTTTTAAATCGTGTTAATGCCTTAACATTACTGAAACTGGTTTAGCTATGAAATTCATGTTTAAACTTAATGGTATGGTGTAAAACGGAAATTAGAGTATGAATAAAATTCAAATTACAATTCGAATGTGTTTTAGTTGAGATCTAGAATACTTTTTCCGGTTAAATAAAAACAACAAAGTAACTTTGCGAGTAGTGTCTCAACTAATAAATAATGTGTAAATTAGACTCAGCTAATCTGATTAAACAGTAATGTTCAAATGTAAATAGGCGTTAGTAGATACAGTTAATTGCTAATACTGAATAATATTTGCATGTGAATCTATTAGTATGTCTTAAACCTGCTTTAGATATTAATAATTTGGGCCTTGGTGTGAATATAGGCCCAGATCCAGTTGAAATGGCTTTTGAGCCTGTGAGAACATATACAAATAAAATTAACTAGGCTTTAATTAGCGAGTTGCACCTTGGTGCAGCACTGTGAGTTGGCCTAGAATCCAGGCCCAATAATGAATAAAGGCCTGGATCCAAATAGATAATGATATAAAAGTCATTTATAAACAGTTATATTAAGGAAAAAAACAATATTAGAGAATATAGTATACAAATAGGCTTAACCCTTTAAAATGAAATGGGACGAGCCTCATTACAAGATAAAATGCATGGGGCCCCTAAATAACAACTATAAAACTTTAGACCCGGAGGGATCGTTTAGACAATTTCGCGATCTTTCCCAAAAAAAACAAGAATAGACACCGCTAGGCATAATTTAATATACATTCATTTGAATGGGTGCACATTTATGTGACCCAAATTTTACTCTCAACGAAGTCGAAATATATTCAAAGCCACAGGCGTACTGGTACGGTGTGGTCAAGGATTTATTTTCACAACGTTGTAAATTCATAAAATTCAAAAGTGGTATACTTGCACATAATTAAAATATATAAATTGAAATGAGATACAATCAAATAACAGTTGAGCGACCGTGCTAGAACCACGGAATCTGGGAGTGCTTAACCCCTTCTTCCGGGTTAACAGAATTCCTTATCCGGATTTCTAGTTTGCGGACTATAACAGAGTCAAACTTTCCTCGGTTCAGGATTAAACCGGTGACTTGGGACACCATTATATTCTCAAGTGGTGACTCTGAAAATTTAAATAACTAATCCCATTTCGACTGTCCTTAAATTGGAAAAACTCCTTCTACGCCTTCACGGGTATAGTGTAGAAATACAGATATCCATTAGAGTTAAAAAAGGAGGTGTGACAGTTGCAGTAGCTTCGTTAGGTGATATTGGATATGTCTGCAAATTTTCAGGTCATTCGGACATCATTTGGTCGGGTTTTTGATTAGATGTAGGTTTAAGAAGTTCTAAGGAAAATTAGGCTTGGATCCAAGGTAATTTGGTGATTTTTGTGTTTAATGGCATGATTTTATGATTGGAACAAGTTTGTATGATATTTTAGAATGAGTTTGTATTTTTGGTTGAGGTCCCGAAGGCCTCGAGATGATTACCGAAGGTCAAACGGGAATTTTTGTGCATTGCATCACGTTTGTAGTTCTGTCATCTGGTATTTCCGCTTCTGCGGAAATGGACCGCAAAAGCGAGTCCGCAGAAGCGAAAACCACTGTAGGTTTAATGCTTCAACTTAGTCGAATTTCAGAAGTGTTAAAATTAATTGGGGCCTTGAACTAAGAGAAGAATTGGGCGCTTTTGAAGAGGAAATTGTGGAGTATCATCAGGTAAGGACTCTTGGACCCAAATTATGTTATTATATTGATAAACCATGGATTTAATCTCTGAAAATGGAAGAATTAAGGTGTAAAAATGGAGGATTTTGCTCCAAGCTTAAGAAATAGAAAATTGATGATTTGAATGAGAAAATAAACTCCGATTTTGATAAATTTTATAAGTATGAACTCGTGGCGAGACGAGGATTCTGAAAATGTGGATTTCATAATTTTTCGAGAAGCGGTCCCGGGGCTCGGGTTTTGGCAACTTCGTATTTGTGAGTATAATTCGAGTTATTTCAATTGGGTTATGTTCCTTTAGCCTATTTTGATGTATTCCTATTGGTTTTGATCAGATTTGGCACCCGTGGAGGTTGATTCTCGCGGAAAGGGCATTGCGGACTAGTTTTTAAGCCGGTTCGAGGTGAGTAATGTGTATGGATGATGACTTGAGGGTTTGAAACCCCGGTATATCACTATGTGACGCTGTATTGAGGAACGACACATACTCTACTGTGAGTGCGGGGTCGATTGTGATTGGGAACTATGGCTTAGTCCGACTCTGTAGTATTATACTGTGTTGTTGGCTTTAAATGAGTCGGTAAACCTCCTACCTGGATGGTTGTGGTTGTATTTGGGTTGTGAGCCAATTATTTGGATCTCGTGAGGATCGTTATCATTGCTTCTATGATTATAGCATGTTATCATGATATCAGTCATGAGCTAAACACTGTCTAAAATGGTTTTCCAAACTTTGGTATTTCTGAACATTGATTTCTATTATCACTATTAAAAACAATTTCAAAATGATAAATTATTGTGCCTGTGAGGCTTGCAATGCATGTAGCTGGACTAGTAGTGGATCGGACTGTGCATCACAACATATCACTGATATTGCGCTTGGGCTGTAGGAGCCCCTCCGGAGTCTGAACCCCCACAGTGAGCTCGGGTACCCAAATGGATTGGGCTACGCGTTGTAGCGGTCATGTTCATGCATCTGTATTGCATTTAGACATATCTCTGTTGTACTGTCTTAGTTGTCATTGCTTTATCTAATATTTATAATGCTAAAAAGGATAAAAGAGGTAATATATAGCTTTGTTGAGTGGTTTATTGGATATTTTTACCTTCAATGTCTTTATACGTCCTTATTACCACTGAGTTGGAAGTACTCACACTACTCCATGCACCTTGTGTGCAGATCCAGATACTTCACAGTAGAGTTGACTTCCTAGCTGCTCCAGAGCTCATTTACGGACTGTCGAGGTAGCTGTTTGGCGTACACAGGACCCGACTTTCCTTGTTATCCCTTTTTTTTTTTGATTTTCTGCATTTTTTCAGACACTTATGTATTCGGTATTATTGTGACAATCTTGGTAGAGGCTCCTGACTCGTGACCTCAGATTCTGTGGGGAGTATTGTGCTATGTTGGGATATTTTCACAGCTTATGCTAGATTTTATATTTTTTCTTATTCTGTTAATGCTTTTAAGAGTAAAGTGAGAGGTGGTAGCTCGGTATTTTGAATGGTTGGTCAGGCTAACCTAACAGTGTGCTGGGCGTCATCACGATTGGGTTTGGGGTCGTGACAGCACCCCATAATTAATATTATGTGGGGCAAAAAAGTGTACATTCTGCACAAATAATTAATTATTTTACATTAATAAATACATAAAAAGGATACATTCATCTACATTTTATCTACAACATAACAACAAACGATTATATAATATCTACATTTTAAAGTATTTTCTACAAAAAAACAACAACAAAAGATAACTATAATTCTGCTTGAAATAGTACAATTACCTAACAATATAACTACAAAAAAACTATAAAATATCTACAACTATAAAGGCAGAACATCACAACTACAAATAATATTCAAATTAAGACAGTTACTCTACACTTGTCTAAAACACGTATAACACAAATTTTACCATCCTAAACCAAACTAAAAAAATTAGAAACGAAACTAATAAATGTTTAACTTCACAAATGCTTGGTTCCGAACAATTTTAGGGTATTTTTTTTGAATGTTTCTTCATTTTTGGACAGGAGACACATTTGCTTTCTTTCCTGTTTGAAGATTAGGGGCCTTTTCTACAAAGTCCTCATCTACCAACATCTCTTTTCCTTTTCGATAGACTTGCTGGTGTAGAAGTTTCTCCAGCATCTACATCATGTTTTATTTGGTTCTCATCTCGGCTCTGATTTGCCGGGGAGAGAAACTATGAATAGTCTCTGCAATTGCATGTGGAGATTTGCCTTACTTTTTGGGTGATTTTGGGGACACACCCAAATCAAATGAGAGGATATCATATGCTTCTAATTTTTTAGGACTTTTTTTTTAAGCTTTGTTGCTCTTCATTGATGAACTTCAACTGGAGTAAAATAGGGAACCAACTTTGTTGAAGGGTTTCGTTAATTTTTTGTGAATTTAGAGGGAGAATTTGGTTTGAGAAGATGGAGAACGTGGGTATGGGTAAAACGTGGGTGGGGTTGAGGGGTTAAGAGAGAGAAATGTGTGGTGAGTGAGAATAATGGATATACAGATTCCTTTAATTAAGGAGTAAAAAACGTACAAGTAACTATACCCTTAACTAATTATGGTATAGAATTGATAATTTGGTAAACTAAAGGTAATTAAGTCAAACCTTAAACTTTAAGGGTAATAAGATTCCATATGTGACATAGGAATGTAAAAATTTATAGAATATTTGAAAATGACAACAAAAAATTAAATTAAAATTGAGTCGTGTTAGAGTCTGACATGGAGTTTGAAGCAATTAGCGAATTCGCTCAAAATTCAGAACATCGTGTCCTAAAATTCAAAATGTATCTGGATATTTGAATCTTTTGTCCTAAAAATTAGCAATTCAAGAATTTAGGACACTTAGTGCTGAACTTCAAATTGGCAGCTCAAATTCTAGGACACTAAGTCCTGAATTTTAAATTAGCAGCTCAAAAATTCAGGATAGAAAAATTCAGAATACTTAGTCTTGAAGTTTTGATGAATTGGTCAATCTTTAAATACGTTATAAATTAAGAATATGTCTTAAATAGTAGGCTTAAAAGTGGCTATTGGTACACTTCGCCCATTAAACTTTAAATAATTTGAAAGGAAAATTTCTTCGAAAAGGACAACTCGGGACAATTGATGAATGAAAAGAAAGAAAGATAAAATTAAAAGTAATGTTGAATCTGAAAAATCTGGTAAACTCGAGATCATCTCAAAATTTTCATAAATTAATGAAATATTCACAATCTTACAAGTAATAAAAAGTACACGGAGCCGTAGGGAAATATTAACCCTTCCACACTTTTCATAGACGGAGTTGTAGCTGGCAAAAGGTGATCGATTGACACCCTTTGAGAAAAACTATAGTGTATATAAGTTGAATGTTACACTTTTTGCATATATATTAAACACCCTATGAAATCCTACTCGGTAGAGTGTAGGCACACGTATGAAATCAAGAGATGTCAAATATGATCCACAAAATTAACTTTAATATTTCTGAAAACTTTCCCATATCTTAAGAACATCTGATATCAGAGTATCCACGTACAACCGTTTTGCACAATAATTCAAAATTCTCTGCTGCATCTGAAGCAGTGCCCATTTAATCTGAGCAGTAAAGGTGTAAAAGAAATTATGTTAGGAGATTTAAGGAAAAAAATGCTTTTACGTTAGGCTCTAACGATGCAGTTTCCATTAGATTAGGCAAAGGTCAGCAATATATGAAGTATAGTTCTCTGTTACAGTCTTAGTAGCAAATAAACATGTAATAAAGTATATCCTACAGAATGATAATCAGAAGAATATAATGGAAAGGTAATTGATAATGCCAAAATAATTCTTGGTCTCACAGCTTGTCTTAACTCCCTTCTAATTTGTGTCTATAAATGCTGGAAGGAGGGCCATTAAACTAATGCTGTCAAAAAAGATGTTAAAATTTCATAATGTTTAAACAACCATTATACAATGTCCTAGAGTAAATACATCATCTTGGACGTTTAGCGCCAAGGGGAAAGGATACTCGCTGGGGAGTACCTTGAGACACATCTGCCTTTTCATGAGAAACACTTGGATTTTGGGTTGGGGCTGGGTTGGGATCAGCACTTTCTTCATCCTCCTCCGTTTCTTCTGGTTGGCTAATTTGCTTCTTTGCAATAGCTAGCTGATAGTTTGGGTTGATCAATGTATCTTGTTCAGGAGGGAGTGATACTCCAGGCCCAGCAATTGATTTTGGCAATGGGATCTTGTTTCTGTTCCTAGCCAGCTCCAGTAGGACCTGATAAGCGAGAGATTATCATACTTTCTGAAGAGTAAGAATTTGAACACAGATGACAAGTGAGGCTCCAGTAGAAACTAGAAAGAGTACTTTGTCCCAACCAAAACATTGGGAGTTAAGAGTTACCAATCAAGCAAAGTTGGAAAGGGTCACCATTGACTCCTAGGAAATGGGGCTTTTTTGGGGGGTGGCTGGGTTTGGTCTACCATATCCACCCAAAAAAGGAAAAAGAAAAGGGGGGGGTTGAAAATACATGTCATTAAAATTTTAATTCATCCAACAAGAGCTATCTATAAGTATTATGACGCACAAAGTTGGAAAGGGCCACCATTGACTCCTAGGAAATGGGGCTTTTTTGGGGGGTGGCTGGGTTTGGTTTACCATATCCCCCCCCAAAAAAAAAAAGAGGGGGGGGGGGGGGGGGGTTGAAAATACATATGTTTAAAATTTTAATTCATCCAACAAGAGCTATCTATAAGTATTATGAGGCAGAAAGTGTCACACTGTAAATGAAGCTAACAACAACAACCCAGTATATTCCCACAGGGTGGGATCTGGGGAGGGTAATATGTAGACAGGCCTTACCTCTACCCGAGAGGGCAAAGAGGCTGTTTCCAATCGACCCTCGGCGCATGGAAAAAAGGCAAACAAAAACAAAAAACGAAAACCGCATTAGTTACCCCAGCATACACCTCATAAAAATTATCTAAACATAAGATGCATATGTACCATAAAGAAACAGGCATGCAATGATATCAAAACAGTAACTACCAGAAATGACTACCAAACGAGAATACAAACTAATCATCTATGGGCGGCCCTACCACGCCTCACACCCCAGGAAAGGAAAATGAAGCTAATCTGTCAGATAGCTAGAGAAGTCGGGCATTGTACTGCTAGTCACTTGTGAAATAGAGTCAACAAGAAGGAAAAACAAAAATTAAAACATGGTTCATAGCTGGAAATGTTTTTGTATAAGAAGTATTTCACCAAATCTTTCTCAACTCAATGACAGGAGTCAAATCCAGCAAGTCCTACTCAAGTAAATACCTAAGAACCAGATAGTTCCGAAAGAAAATAATACCTAAAATATGAAACTTGATTTTTGGAAGTCTTTTGGTTTATGATAGCTAATGGTCTAACTTCATTTAACTGGAGTATTCTACAAGTATTCAGTTTGATTTGGTCAAATCGACATTGCTTATTTGGTAGTCTATGCAGCCTTCTTTGGTGATTATCCTAAAAAATTCTCTAGACGGGATTAAATGTTATTTTTCTACTGTTCTTCTTGTTGTCTTTTAATCAATCTCTTGATAATACTATGAATTGCCAGAACCCATTCACCACTTAAATTTTTGTAGAACTTTCAGCATATTCTGTTCTTCATAAAGCTGAAAATTTTCCACACCACTAACCCAACATTCAGCCACCAATACCTTCTCAACAATTCCTGAAAGTCACGGTAATTAACCACATACTATGACCATATTTACTTCAAGCCCATCATTTTAGTTATTATATAATCATTCGTTTCAGTGTCGTTTTTACTTATCCTTCCTAGACAAGAAAAGGCAAAATATTATCAATTTCACTACACACCTAAAGAGGTCTCTAAGAAAGGTACGGATCTTACGCCACGGAATAATTATCAGCACAACAAAGGATCTGGTAAAGATTTAGTACCTCACGTGGCGGGGGTTGTGAGAAGCTGAAATTAACTTTCGACTGAATGGCAAGCTTGATATCATCAGAGTCGATGGCAGCTTTCCCTGCATGCTCTGAGTAGACCTGTGCATCCGAGAGTACATCAACAACATACCGATACCACAGTTCTAAGAATTGATGAACAACTCGAGGCTCAAAATCATCAACACCCATTGATTTTAGCAACGTCTTCACAATCTGTGCATCCCTTGGCAAGTCCTCTTCACCGCCTTCAGCCATTTCTTTGAAGGTTCAACCTTACATAGAGGCAGGGCGGCTCTAGGGTAAGGCAAGTGAAGCCCTTGCCTTAAGCCCCAAATAATTAAGGCACCAAAAATAAGAAGCACTATTATATTATTATATAATATATATTTTATAATTTATATTTATATAATTATTAATAAAAGATTTAATTTAATAACTTTTAATATTTGATAGACGTAAAATTGAGTGAGTTAATTGGATAAAAAAAATTCACTAAATTAAATAATATATTTATCTTCTCATTAATTTTATTTTCTTCGTTTATATATAGTCTTTTTTTTATGGTTCTCACTATTTTACTTTTTAATTTTAACTCAAACTTTCTAATTAACTATTCTTTTTTGTCACATTTCATTGATCCACATACTAGAAAGAAAGTTTTTTTGTGTTTCATCTTTTTTAACTAAGAAATTCCCGAGACAAATGTCGCAAGATTCAAAACACGACAGATAATGGGTTCACCCTTTACCATTTTCATTTAGGGAAAGATCAATTCAATATCATACGATATGCGACTAACTCATATATCACGAGTTGCACTCTCACCACTATATCAAAGTCATGTAATTTTTTTGTATCTCAATATAACATGGATTTCGTAAAAGACGTTTCAGGGTCTTTTTAATATATTTTGATTTTAGGCCACCAATTTTGTTGAGCCCCCTCATTGACGATCAACAATTATTTCTAGACTATGGTCCCACCATGAACGTACTGTTCAACCAATTTTATTCACATTTGGTAACTGAATGACACACTCACTACCTTTAATGTTCTTGTCATTATTGTCTTATCTTAAATGAGACTCTATAAATTTGATTAAGAATATCAGGTGTGAACAAATGGCTCTCATAGGAGACTAGTAAAGCCTTGATTTACGTTTCCCAAATTTTTTAATAACGAATTTTAAAATTTTATTTCAAATTAGACAATATTAATGTTTGTAGAAAAAAATAAAAATTACAAAAATTTTAAAAAAGAAAAAGAAAAAAAAAGAAAGGTGTATACTCTTTAACAATAAAATATTTTAAAACTTTGAATTAAACTACTTAAATCTTTATATCAGTAAATATATTTTTTACAACAATATCAAAGGTAACATATTGTAAATACATGTCTAGCATCTTATTTATTTAAATTATTATTTTCTAATATAAATAATAATATTACTATGTGAAGTTGAAAACTTTATGTTATTTAAGAATATATAGTATAAACAATAAGTATGAAAAAAATGGCAAGATTAATATTTTTGCATATGTGTGTATAGGTACTAATAAAAAAAGTACAAGGCATTTTCTTAAAATTTGGCTTTAGGCCACCAATTTTAAGGAGCCGCCCTTGAGTAAGCACTAAATTAGGTTTACTAAAAAATTACAACTCTTCTTTTTCTGGACAGGATAACTCTGACCACGAAGGATTAGACAAAATGCTCACAGTTCAAGGTGTACAAAATACTCAAACTTGAAAGCAAAACTTTTACAAACATTTCTCTTTTCTTATTTGCATATATACTTAGACTGAACAGAAAAGATTGAGAAAAAGAGAATAGGTTGCTCTTTAATGAAAGAGAAATTTGAAAGATAAAGAGAGCGAGTGTGTGTGTGTCGCCGGAGGAAAGGGAACTCACCGGAGAAGTCGCCGACGGTACTGGGATTGACGGAAGGAAGAGGGCAACGGCTAGAGCGACTGGAAGAGATTTCGATTTGGGCATTCGGAAAATACTACTACTACTTTTGACGGGTGTGACAGTTGGAGGTATTTGAGACCCATTTTTTTTATTTGACCCGATTCTAAAATTTAATTATCAAACTCGTTAATTGGATTTAAAATTTACATAAAAACGAAGGTAATTTTGAAAATTTTCAATTTAAACTACTTTTGCGACATAGTAAAATAGTGAAAATGACACTAGGTAGCCACTTTTGATCATGTTGTTAAAAATATATTCACAGTTTACGATGTATTTAAAGATTAGCCAATCCGTTCAAACTTGATGACATGACATCCTAAAACTTCAGGACATCGTGTCTTAACGTTCAAAAATTATGTTTAAAAATTCAAACTTTATATCCTGAATTTTAAATTAGCAGTTTAAAAATTCAGGATAATCCTGAATTTCAAATTAACAGTTCAGAAATTCAGGACACTTAGTCTGAAGTTTTAAATTAGCAACTTAAAACACAAAGTCCTGAACTTCAAATTGGCAGCTCAAAAATTTAAAATACTTGGTCCTGAGATTTGGGCCAAATCTTTAAATACATTATAAATTGTAACTGTATTTTAATTAGCAGGCTTAAAAGTGGCTATAGTACACTTCGCCCATTAATATGTGCTAATTATTGGGAAACATACACAAATGTCCCAAATAAAACTAAACTTATCAACCTCTAGCTATTAGTCATAGACTTACCAAACTAGCCAACAAAAATTGAAAAACTAAATAATAAGGTTCTTTCTCTCAAAGAATCACATGCAAAAATCACCTTTCATATTTTTAAGTGTGATTAACAATATTAGATACAAGACAAAAAAGGAATTTCATGGACGGGGCAGCAAATAAGGTGATGGAATACAAAAATCTATACAAATATTTCAAAAATCTAAACAAAAAAAAAGAAATTTTAATGGGTATAGTTGAAATTTATTTAAAATATATAGATAAGTCAATATACAAATTTTAAGGAAGATTGGAGGTGATTTGGACTGGTTTTGTATCAAAATCCATAATTAAATCGAGTTTAAAAGAGTCTTGTGTGACACATGTATCAAACATGTATCACGCATGTATCTCACACACAGGTATATATGGATATACACGTGATACATAGTTGATACAAATATGATACATATGTGATACACAAATAATATACAGTGTGATACACATATCATTTTTTTTCATGTTCAGTTTTTACTTCGAATTTTCAATTCAAACCACCTCAAAAATTTACCAAATCATCCCAAAACTGAGATTCAAGCTCCTTAAGTTTTGCCCAATCTATTCTAATAAGACCCACTCAAAACAAAGCAAAATTTTAATATTTTTTTGCTACAAATTGTTAGTTGGCTAATATTAGTAATATTTTATCCATTGGCCAATTTTTGTAATGAGCTGCCTATAAATGGACATAGCTGGTAATTCCCCAAGAATAAATTCTTATTTTTTACCATTCAAATAGGACAGTCATTTGGGTTTCCCATTTGGTGTCCGGTACTCGCATTGGAGCCCGACTATATCCATATTCGTGCCGCATAGGGCCCCTTTCGGGGGAAAGCACTCTCTACCAAAGATTTTTCTATACACGGGTAAGAGCAATCTCATCCACTACACTACATCCTTAGCTAATAGAGGGGATAAAAAAAAAGATGTCATTAAGAATTTATTTAGAAAATGGAGCCATGTGTTTTTCAATTTGACTACTTTAATCTGTAATGAGGTTTCCCAGAGCAATTGGATTTTAGCTCTTAGAAAGGAAGTCTATCAACAGTCATTTTAACAATTCGATCAGTGTCTAAAGCCAGAAGGCAGAACTTTTTCCCACTATTTTAAGCCAGAACACTTGAAAAACTTTTGATCTCTGAGAAACTTGGAATTTAGGTGTAAATACACCGCTAATGTCCATCAAATATGACATGCTTTATGTTTTAAAGAACAATTATGGTAAATGATTGAAGCAGTGCACTGAAACCACTTTAAAAGAAGCCACTGCAGCTAACTTCTACTTGCAGCAGAAGCTGCATTCCACTTGGCTTGAAAAATTGCTATGAAACCAAAAGAGTTGCACAAGCTTAAGCATTAAAACGGAAAATAATTTGAAATGTTTCTTCCAAAACTGAAAGTTCCATTTCTTCAATTTGAGTCGAAACAATGCCTTTAGGAATCGTTTGGCACGAGAGATAAGAGGTAAGTAATCCCGGAATTACATTTAAAATGAGTTTATCCCACGTTTGGTTGGAATAAAATCGTGATATAGCCAATCTCAGAATTACTTATCCCGAGATTGTAGTATTTTTTTATCCCCATGAGAAAGTAGAATAACTAATCAACAACAACTCATTATAATTCCACAAGTGAGGTTTGAGGAGGTTAGTGTATATGCAAACTTAGACCTTACACATACCCTATGGGGTAGAAAACATGTTTCCAATAGACCATCAGCACAAGAGGTAAAAGACAATAGAACAATGACAACAACAGAAGCCATAAAGATAGAAGAGGTGGAATAACTTTCCCGGAATAATTAATCATGAGATAACTTGTTTCCAAACCAAACGACCCCTTAGTTTCTTCCACGAAACTCATATCTTTTTCTCTTGGACAATACAGTGTGAGACAACTATGAGTAATCATACAGAAAGCATCGACACGAGTGAAGCAGCAGGGAAATGAAGTTTTACAGAGTATTGCAGACATGAGATGCAATTCATATATTCATTTCCTGTAAAGCTAAATGTAATTTGCAACAATAACATTATAAGAATTTGTTCAAGTTCAAAACTCCCTTTTTCTCAACATTTAATATATAATTCCCTAATTTAAATGAGATTTAACATTTCCTAACAATGAATTCACATGTAAATATATCATCCAAGATCGATAAAGACTTTCCAGCACCCAAGACAGGAACGATATTTAATATAGGCTCGGCATTTACTTTAACTCTTTGACTCATCTGAGCAAATTCATTAAAAACATCAGTGAAGATTTGAGACAATGTTCCATGAGGGATATTGAGGCTACTAGCAAAGTAGAGCCTGAAATTCTGCAAAAGGAGAGACTGTCAGAGGACTAGAATACTTTATCAGGAAGGGGTCTAGAAAAGGGCACATTGTAAAAGAAAGATCTTCATCTTGTGAAAATTTGTGAAATCAAAATGTTGAGTCGGGGAAAGAAACTTACCATTACGTCGTCCCAAGAGAAATTATTCTCCAAAAGGACTTTATCAAGACGATAAATACAAAATCTTGCGATCATTATGACTTGTTCTTTTTCAACAGGACCTTTGGACTTGACACTGGCATGACCTGCAACATTGGCCAGGGAGCAGATTTTTGCTGCAAGTTCTTCAGTAACTGAAAGAATTGCTGTGCACACTTTCCCATAAGCAACACATTTCTGAAGGCAAACGTCATGCCACGTTTCATACTCAAAGCCCCAATAACCTTGTCCTGTGGATTGATACCGCATGGCATGGTCACTTGGAGCCGACATATACTCCCCAGTGTAAAGCATGGGCTTCACTTCAACCAGTGCTCTACATAGAGGAACTGTATTCAATAAAATGTTTGACGAGAAAAGCAAATAAATAACAGGCCATTTTGTTGTCATGTCATACTGTCGGCAAGAAAAATAACATAAGCCATAACAAGAAGCACAACTGTAGAGGGAAATAAAACAACTATAGCAGATACCGACTACTTCACAGCTAACTATCCGCATCACAGTTCTTGGAAGCGCAAACATTAGAGTGTCATTTTATACCATGGTCAAGGGAGAACCCCAAACACAAATTACCTTTTTGGCAGATCAGGAACAAGAATATATAGGAAAATTGGATTTAGGACTCTGGTCTTCTTTGCGCCCTCAGCATGGAGGGACTTCATTTGATTAAGAAGTGCTTCTGCCTTGTTCTGAACAACAACTCTTTCTGATGTTTCCATGGCTGCTGAACAATATATGACAAAGACTATGGCTGATGTAGATATTGAACAATTAAAGCTTTTAGCCAGTGCTTCACTGTTTTCCAGAGCCTGATGAAGTTCAGCAACTGGACCTCCTTCACAGAGCACCATTGTGGCTGGATCAAGCCCCAGCTGTCCTGCCATGTGTAGCATGTCATTGTGCAATGTAGCCTGCAACATAATGATATGGCAAATGAATCAGAAGCAAATCTCCAATATGACAATTCTCCTGAGTCCTGATAGCAATTGAAACTAGAGATATGTAGTTAACTATATGCTTTATATCAAAGTAAGAAGCAAGGCGGATTTAAAAGGATAACCGTGCTGCCCAGGAATGACATGAATGATATAGTATCTGAAAGATAAGTACCTGGCTGTATGGACCAATACAACTAGGGGCCCAGCAAGAAATGCTTTGTACATGCAAGACCTTTTTAGTAGGATCATTTGCCACTAAAACTTCAATATATGCCCTCCCTAAACCAACTAGCAATAGAGGGAGCTCAATGGTAGACCGTGATGGTACGCCAAAACGACACTTCTCCTGAGTAATATATTTGACATAGGTTTCATTTGCCACTGAAAACTCATCCATATCGGCAATATAAAGATGGATATACAGTACATTTTCCCAAGAGCAACCATTTTCCACGAGCAGAGCTTCAATTCTCATTAAAACAACCTCCAGATCCTCCTGCAAATCTGGCAATCACAAGGCTAAATGCATTGGAAACAAAAAAGATACAGAGGAGATATGAAAGGAACTAGATCAGAGAGAGAATTCAACGTATAGCACAATACCAGATATGATCCACCTAAAACATTAACCTTCTGCCATAACTCGATGTTTTTACCTGCTGAATTTTTACAGGAATCTTGGAGCCAGCAAGAAATAGAAAAGATATCACCCTTCTTTGTTTTTGAAAATTTGAGCTCCTTACTGACATCTGGTCGCTTAGAGCTTACAGCAACAAATCCACCAACAGCTTCGCCTTCTTGTTGGGCATCTCCATGCACTTCAAATACTTTATCAACGTTCTCCTGGAAAACATTGCTGCCTTCATCAATGGCATTTGAAGATATTGACTCTACCTTCCTTTCGAGGTGGAATGCCAGGGGATGGACGATGCCAACAGGGGCTATGGCATCTGAAGAATGCAAGACGATTTGAAATTCATCCAGCACAATCCGCGCATTCTGCGAGAGTTAAAAAAATAAGACGTGATAAAGCAAGAAAAGGGACATAACTTTTAAACATTAGATCCATATTCTGCAACTCTCTGTCACATCATTTTTACTTCACTTGACTTTTGAAGTTCAAATTGAGCTTTACTCAGCCATTTCTTGGATTGCGCAACGCAATTTCGCCCACCAAAAAATAAAATGAACAATAAATCCCCACAAAAGATACATAAGTAGAAGCATAAATTATGTACAATTGCACTATCATATTCAATTTGACTTATGAAATGAAACCTAAACAAAAATCATGGAACAGAGGAAGTGGAATGTTCCCCAAAGCACTGGTAATAATACTATATCATGGAATTAGTAATAAAGCTAGCTTTCTTTTTGAGACCATATAGCGCAACTGCCTAGGACCACCCAGAGAGAGAGAGAGAGAAATGAAGTACTTGCTTTAAACAGAGGGCAATCAAGGGTTAATGATTCATACTCTCCACCTTCACCACAGACATTTATTCCATATAACCTGCCAAAAACAGACATAAAATGAGGAAAAATTGAAGTAAAATAATGCCCAATTTTTTGCTAACTGAATCATACTCTTTTAGCTTGTGGAGATGAGACTCCAGATATACTAGCTCTTTTCCCAAGTGTTTTGAGGGGTCCAACCCAATAGCAGCAACCTAAAAGATTCAAAAGTACAGCAACTAAACAAAGAGAAAAAGCATCACTTCTCATCCAATTTACAAGAAGTTGAGAGAAACGTCTATCCTGAGGTGCGTTTAGAAGGAAGAGAACACTTAAACAATAGCAAGCAGCCACTTGTGCCACACACAATGCCCTATAGCTGAAAAGAACTTTTTGGCTTTGTCATCTCTGTCACTGAAAAGATCATTAACTTTTTTTTAATATCTACTATGGATTAATGAGCATGTAAACCAATCGATTTCGCAGAGATCTGACACTTCTGAAAGATAAATGCTTTCTTAAATTCTATTTCTATGCTCAGCGAATGTCAAATATCATACTCTGAATTGGAATATAATAGAAACATAAAAAGTCTCAGTTCTGGGAAATAATCAAAATTCAAAGAATTAGTATCTCCAGTTTCTAGCTAAGATTCTGGAGCAAGGAAAATGGATTTATTGCACATCTGTTTGTAAGAAAGGGGGGGAAAGGAGAATTTCAGGTTCTAGCGGTGATATTTTTGTGCATCGCTCAAGATAAATGTATATGCATTTCTCATATGCATGCACTGATTTGGTCGTGTACCTTGTCAAGAAAACTCTCGAAAGAACAAAAACTTTTATAAGCGAGTCAAAATACAACTTCAGCTAGCAACGAATGTAACAGCAGCTTACTCAGCTTCTACTGAAGAAAGTCAAAAATCTTTGGTTTCTTTCTCCGATAGATATTAAGTACGTGAAAAAGTAGGAATTTTCTTTTTGATGAAGGAGTTTTCTTCTACTCATTCTCCTACAATAAACTTTAAGCTAAATCAGTTTGGTTAACAAGAAAAAGTCTCCATAGTTTCTTGTTCTATATAAATGACATTTTGATGGCACTGTCAATCCCAAATGTAAGCGGTTCCCTCAAATCTCAAGCCATTCACCGATTCCTCTGTTCCTCAAGAAAAAGGTAGAGTGACAGAGAGAACTCCATCCCAAAAATGCAATCACAAACACCCAGAAGTATAATAATTACATGAGAAATCTCGAATAGAAAGAGCTTAGAGATCCCTACCTTCACTAATATTGCAATAATTCCACTTCTTATCTGCCGGGGTTGGGGGGACAAAAAGAAAAGAAGAGAACTTCAGCTCAAACTTGGAACTGCAATGATTAATTTCTATATTTCTAGATCTATCACATATTTACCATTTCCTGTAGAAGAAATGATTGATCTTGCTTCCATAGGTATGCCAAAGAAACAAGCCCTAACCTTGAACATACACTTTCCACTCGTAATCTCTGGTAGTCAGATGCAATTGCACCAGAAGATACTGCATCAACAGAAGGTATCTGTCTTTTTACCTCATTCAACAATATAAACATATCTTCAACTTCATCACCAGGAGTCATGCTGTAACTTAGGTCATGATGCCTATAAAATCAAACTAGAAAAGGTTACAAATAAATATTAAGCTGTAGGTATGTTAGCTTCTTTTAAAATCTATGTCTTGTTCAAGTTAACAATTACATTGCTAACAGCTTACAGAGATTATTCAGGCAACAGTATTAGAGAAACAATTATTTGTCCATTCTATCTGCCTTTTTAAATAAAATAAACCAAACCAAAACTAAGATAATTTCAGATCTCCATTCTTTTGACAAGAAATAAACTTCAACTGTCCAGTTCTTATAAGTATACCCAAGTAATTGGTTGCAAAAGAGGAATCTTGCAAAAGGGCTTGCCTTGTGGATCCTTGAATTCGCCTCCGGAATAATGGGAGTCCCATGCATTTTGCATAGCTAACAACTATCTGGTGCCCAACCTGCAGATAAAGTTGGCAAACATTCTAAATGAAATACTAGTATCAAGGAGAGGAGAAGAATATCCAATTCCATTCTTATTTAACAAAACTTAAAATCACAATTCTATAAATTAATTAAAAAAGAGAAGAAATATCCTCAAATACAATAGGATATATTAGGAAGGGGATCAACCATACGCATTATTAATATAACTTCTCCTGCAATCTAAACAATCAATTAACTATACCTCAATCTGAAATTAGCTCGGCTTTAGCCGTGTGAATCCTCTGTATCCCCTTAGCTGTATTCAGGTCTCTACTATACCAATACTAAATAATGTGTCTTTTACGCAAATTATGGATTCTCTATGTCTCATATTTATCCGTATAAGCACATAAACGTCTAACTAGAATAAAGGAATACTAACAAACACAAAACATAATGTAAGTGTAACATCAACATATTTTTAGTCCCAACTATTGGATCCACCATATGGGTAAATGGCATAGACAGCATTCTGTTCCTAGCTAAGTCATGTACTGACTCTCAGAGACATTAGGTCCTTCGAAAAAACTTACCTCCGTGTGATTTTAGGTCTATATCGTTCTTTTAAGCATCTTTAATCATCATGCAGTGGCACCTACTAACCGTTGCATCTTTAATCATCATACTATCCCCTAGGTCGTACCCCTTGTACTCTCTATGAGATGTGATTATTTACTTCTTGCATCTTATATAGCCGTGTATCCGTCCTAGTATCCAAACTTCTACAGCATTTCTCACGTGTAAGTGTTGGTCTTACGTTCCCAACATTCAAAGCATTGCTGCTCTCACAGGTATTCTATCCGTGTCAAGATATTTTCTTGGGATAAAAATTAAGTAGAAAAAGTTACTGACTTTTAAAATTAGAATCTCCAAGCAACAAAGGAGATCTCCACGGATCACAAGTAAAAAAGAAAGAAAGAAAGAAAGAAAAGGAAACAAAATTCAACCACTTTAAGAAATTAGCTGCCTATAACTACCCAAAAGATCCAAATATATGGTTTATAAAGTATAAGCAGATTGAATTTTGTAAGTTAAGGCTGTTTCCCTTATGCGTCAGTGCCATTTGCACATACATATAAAATGAATTTCTCTACTTCAACACATCAATAAAAACAATCAAGCTATGAGAAGTCCTCTCTATATTATGCATAGAGAGGATTCATATGGTGGACTTCAAGTACTCCCTCCATCCCAATTTATGTAATACTCTTTTCTTTTTTAGATTATTCACAAAGAATGAAACTTTTCCACATTTAAAAACAATTTAACTTTACACTTCTCATTCTACCTTTAATGAGATTGATTTATAGCCTCACAAGTATATGGTTTGTTTTACCACAAGTTCAAAAAGTCTTTCTTTCACCGTTAAACTTTGTGCCGAGTCAAACACCGCACATAAATTGGAACGGAAGGAATATTACTTTCCTTTTTAACTTATCCCAAAAAAGAATGACACTTCTTTTTGTATGTAGAAACAATTCAATTATAAACTTTCCATTTTACCCTTAATGAGAGCCAAACAAACACAAAGGAGTAAAATTGTGCTCAGTCAGACAACATCATATGATTTGGGAAGGAGGGAGTAATAGAACGTGTTGATTGACTGGGAACTACAAAGCTAACCACGTTATCACTATGTAACAAAGAGAAGAAGAAACAGAAGCTCACAGTTTGATACATGTAACTATCAAGTTCATCGGTTGCGTCATCCGCGGGAATCAAATTAGCCAACGCAACAATCTGAAAAATTACCACAATAATAATAATAATAATAATAATTAAAAAAAGCATGTAAATTTTAACAAACACCTAGGTAAAGAGAGTGAGAAAGATTGAGGACCTCGTGACCATATTGAATGCATTTCATCATGGCAAAGCAACTGTAAATTTTAACAAACACCTAGGTAAAGAGAGTGAGAAAGATTGAGGACCTCGTGACCATATTGAATGCATTTCATCATGGCAAAGCAACTGTCTTTGCCGCCACTAACTAAAGCCGCGACTTTCATATTGTTAACCGGCGACGAGAACTGGCACTGTTTCCGACCTGTTGCCGAGATGATGGCGCCGGCGAAGTAGGGTTTTTGAAATAACGGTGAGTTTACCCTGTTTGTTTGTCTTTGTTTGACTTCAGTTAGTTCAGTACTAAGGTCTTATGCGTTGATATTTTTGGGTTCTGTGATTCGTACGTTTTGTTGGGCGCTTGCCATTTTTGCGAGGATTTAAGACTGTACTGAATTTTTTACCTAATGAAAACAAAGTTACCATTTTTTTCCTTTTTCCACATAAAAGTTAACTAAACTTCAATTAAAATATTTTACGCTAATTAAATCTTAATTAAGTAAATTCTGACTGTTATGGAGCAAGACTTACCATTTCACCTCTTGACATGGAGGGGCGAGTGCTAGAACCGGTTCACCCGATCCAAGTAGCTTCGGTTCGAACTATATCTATCTTAAAATATCTATGAAATATAAAAAAAATTATTAATTTAGAACACAATAAAATAATTAAAATACCGAACCCACAAGGTTAAAATTCTAATTTCGCCTCTATTGACACGTGATTAGGATTTAGGATAGTTGGCGTGAAGCTTAAAAAACTTAATAGCCTTCAATAGCATAAATCTCCTCTCTTCTATGTAGGGAATTTTCTCTTCGTTTAAATATTGTAAATCTGCTGAAAATTTCCCACGAAGGTTTTCTCCAATTATATATTTGGCTACACTTCATAAGCATTATACAGACAAATCCATTGTTACGTAACAATGGTAAAAAGCATTTCTTAAATTTGCTTGGATAGATGTTATTATCAGAATAAGCTAAAGAGAAAGGTTTTGTTAGTTTGACTTGTAATTAAACAAGTCTGAAAGCGCTTGAGTTGAGTTGAACGCATTGAATAAGCGTTATCATATTTTACTTCACCCGGATTTAACTCAATCTTCCCGTTTGCCCCCCCTACCCAATTTAACTCAATCTTCCCGTTTGGCACCCCTACCCAACTTCATGGAATTACTATATTCCTCAAAATTTCACTTCAACCACGTTAAGACTTAAGAGGCCAGTAATATTTGAAATCAACATCGGACTACAAACTTGAAAGGCAGACGGGAATAGAGAAGCCATATCATTACACAGTCAATACAGAACTACCATGATTCACATGCTACTAAAGGAGTCTAATCCACAAAAGAATACTAAAAGGGGCAAAATGCGGATCACATGGACTGTGGGACTCGCCATACTAAACCTCTTGAAAAACTTCTGTATTTGCAACCACCAAAAATCGGCACCAGAACAAATAAATAAGAATATTGACTTCTTACAGCTAAAGAGAGAACAAGTGCGAGAAGGTCTGAACTATCAGCATCTAGTTTTGGATTAATCATCTATCACCAATCGCGCACTTGCAAAGACCTTGACATTTCGAGTCAGAAGATTCCACACTAGCATGTCCTTATAATTCATGAGAGCATGCTCTGTGCTGATCAAACAAAACATTCCTTCCCGGCTAATCTCTTAAAAACATCTTTGATAAAACACACGGATAAGCTCGTCCCACTTGACTGTTCCCGTGCAAATTAGCTCTTTGTGACTCAATAGCCAGCTTGAAATAAGATTTCTATAGGCACACCTGGCTGGAGAAAGAACGCACCTTTTAAGAACAGGAGGTCAGCCCGCTTGAAAAATGGGGAAGCAATATATCCACATAATGTCTACCTTGTCCATTTGCCAACTACAACTCAAACATATCAATTAAGAAAAGGTGGTAATACACTACAAGCAGGAGGGGGCCAAAGACGTAAAATATCTACATCTGACATGAAAAAGATATGCTCTGTCTTGACTTAAAATCAAGAAATTGTGGATATTTTACACAGACTTTGCCACCTAAAATCTTTTAAAAGTGGATTTGCAATAACTGGGTGTGATAATCAATTTTTTTCATGAATTACTACATCTGATATTGATGCTCAGTAAGGGGTATGTATTTTTCTCCTATATTCAAGTAATTTAGCAAACGCATACACGTTAAGTTCCAAGGTACGGCACATCCTTGAGTAACAGCTTTGCTTTAACATTATATGCAACCCAACTAATGTGCATATTGTACATCTGTTTGAGAAAGTCTCTCTCCGGGTAATTGTCACTGAGAAGTTGATTCTAGTCAACAATTAGACTTCCTTCCAGATATTATGCGTCGAGAGTGGACATAATGTTTTACAGCGTCAAACACCAGCGCCATGGCATGCGAAGAAATCATGGTTGCCAGAATTATTTGATTTACGTAGATGCAAGCTTAAATGATCTATGTAACTGCATTATCCATACCATTCAATCTCAAGACTAGAACTCAGAAGGGAGCCTCGAGTGTTTCATCCCAGACATCTGCACTTCCATTGGAGGCATCTTCTGCATCTTCCTCCATTGACAGCCTAATATATTCCCTGTGCGCGAAGCGATCCCATTCAGTCAGATTTGGGTTCTCACGCTCCTGGCAACAAGAAGAAACTCATGTCAAACACTGGTAACAACGACCAAGCAACACAGAACTGCATTATCAACCATACATTATCCTTTCAATTACCTGACGAATTAGGAAGGGATCGCGGGTTTCAAATGCCATGAACTTATTGAGGTTAAAGAGTATGTTAAAAACACTACCAGAGAGCTTGCTTCCCTTCAAATCACGTAATGTAAAATAGATTTCATTCTGCAAGAAAGAAACTTTAATTACACACATTATCGTACTCAGGTTAGAAAAACAGATGACACAAACTACAAGTCTCTATCATGTAAATGCACCTAGTCAAACAACGTAATAAGTTCAAGTAAGAACAACATACATCTCATTATTTTATTTTTAAAATACAACATACAGCTGGATGCAACAATAACTATGCCTCAGTTTCAACTAGTTGGAGTTGGCTATATGAATCTTCAAAATTCTTTCTGCTCTATAAGGACCTCATTTGATTCCAACAGTTTGTCTCTTAAAACCAATTCAGGGTACCCTAATACTAGAGAGTTTGATTCTCCACATTTGTAAACATACAAATTCTCTAAGCAACTAGAAAGCATATACTAAACAGTAAACACCTAGAACTGAAGTGAGTGTATCAACAAGACAGCCTTAATCCTAACAAATCATAATCACAACATATATCCCAACAAAATTAAAAGAACCTCTAACTAACCACCACATCCAAAAGAGAAAACTAAAGAGAAATCATACTCAACATATTTAACTTGGGCGTGAAAAATGGTCAATCATTATAAGTAATTTTCAAGAACAGTTGATTATGGTACAATAACTAAAACCTTAAAAGGACACAAGGTAACAAAGAATAGGAAATGCGACAAGTTCTAAATTACCTCTGGACTAATCATGTCAACTATCTGACACAAAATATCCTCAAAAAGGACTGGCTCTTGGGCCATGCATTCCATTCTATGTAACTGCTCCTCATAAAAGAATTGCATTTCATTCCTAGTTATAACCCCATTTCCATCCATATCTATGCATTTGAACCTGATCCAGAAAGAAAAGAAGAAAGAAAACAATGCAGTGTCAACTGTGTACGTGTCCATGTCACAAAACAATACGCCTCACAAAAACTAATTCACTGGAGTTAACTGACCGATCCGTAACAACTTTCCTCAGCCTAACACACATCTTGGTTGAAACGAAAAAGGCAACAAAAAAATATACCAATGCCACTGCAACACTCCACTAAACAGCCTTTGCCTGATGGTAGGAATACTTGTACAAGGAAATGCCTAAAATTTATCAAGCACAGAACCAGCAATTTGACTACAGTGCATTCAACCAATTCATATTGTTTCGCCAACAATGAACAAACAAGAGTGTGCACCAATGCCTTTAGTCTAAACCACAAATAGAATGTCCTACTTGATAATCAAATGTTATGCTTCAAAGTTCTCAGTGCTACACTGCTACTCTCCGGTTCATTAATGTATATAACGAACAAACAAGAGAGTGTGCACCAATGCCTTAGAGTAAACCACAAATAGAATGTCCTACTTGATAATCAAATGTTATGCTTCAAAGTTCTCAGTGCTACACTGCTACTCTCCGATTCATTAATGTATATAATAATATCAAAGAAATAAAACTTTCCCTTCGTCCCAAATTATGTGGTGGATTTGACTGGACACGAGTTTAGAAGAAAAAAGAAAAGTTTTGAAACTTTTGGTCTTGAACAAGCCATGGACAATTGTGGCAATATAAATCATCGTAAGGGTAAAATAGAAAGTTTAAGGTTCAATTGTTTTCAGATATATAAAGGTGTCATTCTTTTCTTACGGGTAATTTTTTCTTTGATGGGTATATAAAGGTGTCATTCTTTTGGGACAAACTAAAAAAGGAAGTATGTCACTAAGATTGGGACAGAAGTACATATTTTTTAGAAGGGAAAAATATAAAAAAGTAGATAATTTTGTGATATTATATACATCAATAAACCCGAAAGAAAATTCTAGTATAGAGAAATTACTGCTTTTTATACATTATAAATTCCATAAATAGCAAAAAGTAAAACATTGTTCCATGTCTCAATATTAGCAAAACGTTAGATCCCCACTTGAATTTTCTATTTATATTAGTTTTTCCTTCTTTTATTTTTGTGTGCGTGGGGGGGTGGGGGTGGGGGGTAAAGATAATAAAAATTGATTGGATTGTCATATGCAAGTTAAAACACAATCAGCTCCATAAAGGTGCTTCAATTCAGTGATTAAAAAAGCGAGCGCTTCTTCGCTTTAAGCGAGAAGCGGAGCGGAGCGGAGTGAAAGGGTCAGCGCTTCTGCCATTAAAGCGACTCTGGTAGAAAAAGCTACTACTTCTCTGTAAAAAGCGAAAAGCGGTGAAGCGAGCGAAGCAGACACTTTTTTAATTAAAATACGCAAAGCCCTATTTAATTAAAAACTTGGCATTCTGTTTAGTCAGGAGTCTTTAACAGCGATAAACTAGCGAGAAACAAGGGTTCTTCTTCTTCTTCAACAGTACAACAGCAACTTTCTAACAGGTATGTCTGCACTTTTTATTTTCCTTCTTCTTCTTCTTCTTGTTCTTTTTCTTTCTAAACGTTCAAAAAAATGCCGAAATGCTGGCGAATTTTTTCAAAAAAAAATCTGCCCAATTTTTCCAGTTTCTGCCCAATTTCTGCCCAATTATTATATCTTCTATTATTAGTTCTTTTTAATTGAACATTTGCTTGCAATTACATGTGTTGTCTATGCAATATTTTTTTTTTTTTAATTCCACTTCACTTAAAGAAAGCAAGTGCTTCGCTTTTCGTGAAATGGGGGTTGTGGCTTTTCCTTGCTTCACGTTCGTCACAACACTGCTTCAATTATAGTTCAGTCTTGCGCACTATAAGGATCATTCGCTGCATCTCAGAATCTAAATGAACAAATAATATAATAATAGACTAGGGACATTTTGCAAATAATAGACTATTGTTAGACATTAAAATATCCATCACCTAACCCCTGCATTGCGTTTCCCAATACCAAATAACGGCCAATTGTATATAAATGGGAAAATTTTCTTTTTAAGTAACTTTCCACCTGCATATCTTGTCTTCTATTTCACTCAAAATGAACTAGTGAGCATAACTCAGATGGGAAACAAATCGCTTTTCTTTTCTAATATATAGAAGAGGCTTGGAAGCATCTGGGCGTTGCTTTGACAGCTTGCCAACCAAGGCCTCTTCCTGTCATTTCATGTGTAACTTTATTAAGTCATTAATCATTTAAATGTTGTGAGTTTTGATTGGTCCAATAAGTAGATAACTACACTAACTTTAGTAAATTTTGACTGCGGAGACTTTTTAGCCCTTTGAGGCAACCTTGTATGTTTTTGGTGGGTCCATTTTTCATTACGGCAATTCCATTTCCATAGCGAAATTTTTGTATATAACTTGCCATTACTCTCTCCGGTTCAAAATAAGTAATTTTTTTGTTGTTTTCACACATTAAAAATTCACTTTTAAACATTAATTAGCAATAAAATTGACCATATTAGCCCTTACTATCTCTTCACATAAACACTCCTAACACATACTCCAACATTAATTACTCCAAAGGCAATGTAGGAAAAAAATAATTAATTCATTCTTGAAATCTGGAAAAATTACTTATTTTGGACCCCAAAAGCCAGTTATTTTGGATCGGGGGGAGTAATATTTATATTTGTGAGCAGACAATTTTTTATTTTTAACGCATGCAACCAATTATCTATTAGAGCAAAATTTAAAATATTCCACTCATTGTTAACCTTTATTTGGTTTGCTTTAATTTCACTCAGTGTTATCAAAGGCGAAAAGCGCAAAAAAACTCTAAGGTCCGTTAGGCTTTAAGCGCAAAGCACAAATAAAGCGTGGGCTTTAATAAAAAAAGACGTAATGGGAGAAAAAGTAAAAATATGCATGTAGTCTCCAAGACTAATATTTATAAGCATTAATAATAAATATATGGACAAAGAAATTAAAAATAATTTAAGATAAAGTGAAATATCAATTATTTAAGGTTGCCTTTCCAAGATTACACTCATTGCCGAGGAAAAGTATGTCTTAGAGCTTTGATGTGACACTAAAGCGCCGACAAAGCGAGGCGAAGCGCTTAACGTGTTTTGAGCCTCGCTTCAGGGTTTAAGCGCGCTTTAAGTGCGCCTTTGACAACACTGATATCACTATATGAAATGGTGCACCATAGCCCTGCCCTAACAGGGTAGGGGTAAGATCTACGTACATATTACCCTCTCCATACCTCACTTTGTGAGATTTTACTGGGTAGTTGTTGTTGAAATGGTGCATCATAAAAAGACAATTTTAAATAGTATATATCTATGTCTACTTCTAAAGTTAAGAGATATCGTTATCAAACTATTTAAAAATTATATTAAACAAATTAAAATTGGATGTCCTTCAAAGAGCTTTGTGTTTATTTTCGCAATTTTGTGCATCTTATTTTTTTTAATTTTACCTTATTATTCTAACAAGTTGACAATATAGAAAAACGTATTTGCTTCAAGATTACTTTTATTACTCTAACATTAAAAAAAAACTTTGAGCTCTGTTAGTTGAATTTGAAATTTACAACTAATTATAATAAATCATAAATTAATGTGTGGGAGATAAATGAACTTTGACAGAATTCACATTGTTGGGTTACGCACGGGCAAAGATAATCTAGTTCATAAAGAATCTTCTTGAGTAACATATTCTCCACTCAGCAGAAACCAAACTTTTGAGTCACACTAAAGTACACAAATATGCAAGGACTGCAAGAAAGATAAATGTCACTTCTGAAACTCACCAGTATTCAAGACTAGGCTCTGATGATTTATCCTCCTCTGACAATATAAAGTAAACAAAATCTTCGTAACCCATCTTCCCTTCAACTTTACTGGTGAACTTCCTTGGAACCTGATAGCAAATTAAATCATAAACTCATTAAGAAGTGATAAGCAAGCATTCTTAATAATACACCAATTAAAAACTCATAAAAGGCAAGATAAAACTGCAAAAGCCAAAGAGCACATGGAACAACTCAGACCTGAGAAAATATTCTATCAACAATCCTGTATGTAAGGGCATGGTTGCCGTATCGAATGAGGTTCTCTTTATCAATGAGAAAATCATGATCGGTGTCAAGCTCCCAGAACTTGCAATATATCACGTAAAAGTGTTCGTATGAGAAGTACCTGTAGCAAAAATAGAGTGCTCAAGAACTTACATTGAGAAGAATGTCAAACTTGAATGAATCCAATATCAGTGTATACTTTTAGTGTGTCAAATTCAAGAAGATAAATGAATGTATACAATATCAGCCTCAGTTGCTGCAAAAAATCCAATAAGTTAGAAGAAATCATCAAAAACATAGTTGATGTAGTTCTCTAGTGCCCATTTTTCAAATAACCAAGATATCCCGAGTGCCAATGGAGAATGGTTCAAAGCTCGTTGGATAATGAGTACCCCTGTCTACCCATTAAATACCGAACTTTTATCTCCGACATGGCTTGAACCCGTGACATGCGCCTAACCCATACATCACGCGTTGCGGCTTTCACCACCAGAC
Source organism: Nicotiana noctiflora (assembly GCA_032618575.1). Taxonomy (NCBI): domain Eukaryota; kingdom Viridiplantae; phylum Streptophyta; class Magnoliopsida; order Solanales; family Solanaceae; genus Nicotiana; species Nicotiana noctiflora. The sequence goes on along the minus strand of JASVEL010006151.1, from coordinate 224,550 downwards.
CAAAACCTTGGGGGCTAATAGAAATTTGCTATATTAGTGACAGATAATGCTTTTTTGGTATATCTTTTTTTGAAGCATCCTATGAAGTATGATTTCCTACAACCACAGTGTCTCATAAACATGCTTGTAATTAAACTAAGTGGCAAAGACATTAGGATAATTACAAGGTGAAACTATATTAAATGGAATATATGAAATGATGTAACCTCAATCTCCTAAACTTCCCACAAACAAATATTAAGCATATATACCTTAGGACCTTGTTGATATCATCTTCTTCATCTGCATGCTGCATTGCGGCAATAAGGTCAGAACGCCTCAGCTCCCTTAGGGTAAGACGACCATTACCCGATCGATTCACGTAGTAAAATATTCTGTAGACTACAGTTTCAGCTGGCAAATGCAAAAAAAAAAAAAACACTTGTTAAGACACTGCAGTAATATGAACATATTTCACTACAATCAAGTGAACAGAGGACCAATCCTGCAATGGAAATGGACTATCTATTCCAGTCCTACTCGTACAGTAAGACGCTTCATAAACAACTTCTAAATACGTCTTCTACAATAAACAACTTTTCCAGCTCAAGCAACTGCATTGTAAGTGCTACCCATTCTCAAAATTCGTTTATGATGTAAGCAACAAATGACATAAAAAGATAGAGGCATCAGAAACAAGAGTACACAGATAGAAACATTTGGACAACAAGAGAAATATAAAAGAATCTGCCAAAAGCAGTTTTATCAGTGCTAAAGAAAGGTAGTAGAACCCCACCCCTCGCTCTCCAATATGTCAAGGATAGCAGTACCCGGTGGGAAGACCGAGATACATGCAAGATGGACCAGACACCACCATTATGCATTTCAAAGAGAAAAAGGAAACCTTAAATCTTTCATCACCTTCCTTTTCATCCAGGGAAGCATGATACACAAATAGTCAAATCAAATTCAACTGATCCAGTTCTTGATCCCAAAGTCACCCTCAAGAACTAATTAAGCACCGAGCATAACTATCGTTATTGAGAGTTCTGAGACTAGTAATACACATTTAGGAGACATTATAAATTTGAAAACCAAAAGTCCACGTGCAAATTATGAGTGAAGTAAATCATATAAAAACAATGCAGTATGTGACCAAGAAGGTACCATAACGCTCTTGAAATTCAGGTGTGCTCTGTAAAAACTCCAACCCTGGATGTGTTGCCAAGAGTTCCCGAAGAATGGGTTTGAAGTCATCCTGCAATCAAGTTGATTAATTTCATAGGAGGAAGAAGATAATCTAGTAATCCACAAAACCATCGCACACTTGAAAGAAAGATCATGTTCAGACAGTCATAAAATCGGAACAAAGTCATTTGATCTTTTGAGGTATGAGACTGGAGCTACACTGTGAATAAATCAGATAGCAACTTAAACATCAACGGGAACTAGAGAACGCACCTGTGCGAGGTATCTAAGGTCTGGCTGCTTCAAGATTGTGTACATTTGAGTTGCTATATCTTTTGTTAACATGTTGCCGTTGATCCAATAATCAACAAAAGCATCCCTGCAGCCATGTGAAGCAAATAGCATTTGAATACACACTCCTCAAGCACTTCAGAAATATTTCACATCAATTAAAAAAAACCTCAGTCACATTGCGCAATACTCTCCTACATTTTGGTTTCGTTTCATGGCTTCTTTTCTTTTTTCCTCTTAAATATTCACTAATTACAAACATAACACGCCATGAAGGTGACACGCATATAGGAAAAAAATTACAGAGACCGAAAAAAGAGAAGATATCCCAAAGGGTTGCAAAGCTGGACCAGGTACAAGCAATAAATCTATATCTATGCACGGAAGTTGCTGGACTGTGGTCATTCAACTGTTACGAGCGTAAAGCAGTGATATTGGTTCCGATTAGTCACAGAAGCAGAAAAAAATAAGCTGTCTAACTGGGAAGATTAAAAGAAGAAAGAATGGTAAAGATCCTCCTATCTCCTCATCTCCTCTGACAGACCCTCCCCTGAGTATAGGTTCAACTTCACATATACTAGTCTAAAAGCTAGCCTGAATTCTCCCTGAGAACAGTATATGCCTTTCAGTTCAAATACAATTCAAACATCTAAATAAAGGAAAATATCTCGGAAAAGAAGTGCACGTCTTTATAGAATTTAAAGACAAATCGCTCATTCATTTTTTCTGATAAGGTAAATTGTATTAATCAACAGGGAGAGAACTCCCAAATCGCTCATTCATGACAGATGCAATTCAGACTTCCAAAAGTAATCATCAAGAACTATATAGAGTAAACAAGAGAGAAATATGAAGTGGGCATATGCGACAATACAAAAGTGATTAATCTATCAAATAAAACAGTGTATTTCAGGTTCCAAAAGTTATCAACTTTTCATCACAAGGGACACACAGACCTCAGGAAATGTCCAGAAAGTAGATGAAGCATCTTGACGCTCGGAAAGATGGAAGACATGTACCTGGTTACGACGCCAGTGCTGTCAACATCAATCTTCTTAAAAAGGGCTGCGGAGAAGAACGATGGAAGCTTGCATATTTCCTTTGTAATTGGTTTAAATTCTGACAACCCAAATGAAAGCTACATTAGTGTTAAGTTATAAAATCAGATGCACGACTAGATAACAGCTGGTCCTTAAACATGTATATATGATCTAACACAGTCTTACGCCTAACTTGGACTTCATCCAGCAATATAACCCAAACACATGCAAATTATGCATTAAACAATCCGCCTTTAACAGCTTGAGCTGCACGTAGTTCCAAAAATTCCAAAAAAGACAGCAGCTATTTTAAATTTTTAATGTAGTGCTTCCACATAGTAGTACACCAAACAATAATATTCATCCTGGGAGCTAACTTGAATGAGACACCACTCTATGGATAATATTCATCCAGGAAGCTAACTTAATGAGACACCAGTCGATGGCGAAGGTTCCAATGAAATCAAAATGTTGATAAAAGAAGAATATATAACAAGGACCTGAAAAGTTAAAGTAACATTTACAGGAAAATAGTAAACAGAAATTTTGGGCAAGAAAAGGTGTAAAAAGGATGTGAAAAAGATTTATCATTTTGCTGATGAAAAGAGAAAAAACAGAACAAAAACTCTTTTTGAAATGGCTTTGTTAACATAAGAGGGCTCCTAATTGGAGTTTTGATCTACATGAACAAGGTTCCCTAATTCTCAGGGCTCTCAATAATGGCATAATTGTTCGTAAATCTACAGAATATTATTAACTTTTTTTGCAGATAATAGAACATTATTGTTCTCTCAACTAACATGACACTTGCAATCTAAAGTATACAATATTCTTTGTGAATCTCCTGACTTTCACCAGCTAAAGCCACCCAAGCTCAATATAAAACAGAAAATATCTGCAACAGAAAAACTGCCAGGACCGGAGGGCAGACAGATTGGCTCAACTTCTTGGAAAACTGGAGGGGCTAATGTTGAACCAGAATCACTGATAAGAAAGTAGAGTAGGTGCAGTTTTACAGTGCACCATGCCACAACACAATGCCAAACCTGACAGTAGCAACAGAAAATGGGCTAGGAGGAGCAATGCACCTCTAAAGGTGGCACGCTTTGGCTGGATCACAATGCAGTCAACATACCTCAGATTGACAGCAGCAGATGTTACATGTATACGAATGAGGGTGAGGATCTAAACTTTCTGCAAAGCACTGAAGTCAGGCAGATTTGAAACATATTTTTAAATCTTGTTTGGAGTTCAGTGGATGCCTAACTCATTGAACAATATCTCAGAAGCTGGAAAGGAAGGATACTACAAAGACAAGTTAGAGACTTTCGGAATAAGAAAGTGCATCTTGTGGAAAGTAAGGAAAGAAAAAGGATGCATAGCTGATCTGAAGAAAGAAATGAAGCACTATAGCATTTGAAGCTCAAATATTTACCATCATTAGCTTTTTTGTGTAATCTGAAAATTTAAATGATATAGATACTATGACGGACTTGTAAGCTTGCTGCACCGTTAAAAGGACACTGGTCATTCTAGCTTTAGTACTGAACTAGCACTTAGTTGGTGCTTTTCATGAATAAAATCCCACCACAGAACAACAACAACCCCCCCCCCCCAAAAAAAATGTTTAGAGTGGATTTAATCTAGAACAAGAAGTCCACTCTCAAAAAAATAATCTAGAACAAGAAGTTTTTCAGTCTCAAACTGAAAGGACATTAACAAATCCATAATCATCTCAAAGTCTTCAGAGAAAGCAATTAGTAAAGACAAACTTACCGTTCATTTGTAGTCCATCTGTGTGACCATAAAAAAATTGGTTTATCCTAAACAAGCACCGTTCCTTCAATTCATTTGGAGGTGGACGACCATTTTGAAAGTAAAACTGCCATCATAAGCATTTTGGAGAAAACATCATGACTACTATCTCAATAGTCTGCAAACAAAAGCACCACTCAGAATCAGGTATTCCATACCTGTGGTATCTGTTCTTTCGCTGGCTCATTCACTAATTTCAGAGGAGACCCCAATGAAGAGGGTCCAGCCCTGTGCTTTGAGATTCGAGGTGAACCAGATGAACTTCTAGGAGAAAGTGGAGGTGTACTTCCAGCAGGAAACATGGACGGCAAAGAATTAGTTGCAGCAGCATTTGAGCCAGAAGATGTACCAGACACATTTAATGGACCACCACCTTTGGCATTCTTAAGCAAAGATTTCACCTGCATGTAGAAGAAAAAATTCATTACCAATCTACAGAGATTAAAAAATAATGAAACAAGAAAAGGAATAAGATGCACAGAACATGGTTTAGGATTGTAATGGTACAGGGTATACATAAAAGATCTTTTTTTGGATGAAGTAAGAAATTTCATTAATGGCATCAAAAAGATGCAATAAGTACAAAAGATGTGTTAACTCCACTCAGTGAGACTACGCTAATATCAGGGAGCTAAAATATCAGCATTATTTGGTGTAACCAGGGACACTTTGAAGACGCAGAAGCTACTTTTGATGTCCTAGACTATTTGTAAGATGGCATACATCTGGAATCTTTTGTTTTCCTTGTCTCTCTGTAAACTTTTGGTGACTCCACAGCTTGTATAGTGCATCATTTTTTATATCTAAAGTTTTTACCATTACAAAAAAAAAAGTGTTATTTACAGAGGCCAGGTTGCTCCAACTAAGCAAAGACATCTAGCCTTTAAGGAGTAGTTTGGAGTTGAGATTCCATCAAAAACATCTGTCATTTCTTTCTGTCCGTACACACCAAAAAATGCTTGCAGGGATTGTTTTGAAGATTTTCTTGACAATTTTACCAACTTTCCATAAACTCCAGCATTCATATGGATCTGTAATATTTTGTGGCATGACCCACCTGAGTCCAACAGTTGGCAGAACATGTACCATAGATCTGCAGCTACTAAAGCAAAGGAAGAGGTGACTGATGGTTTCTGAGCTTTGGTGACACATGTAGCATCTGTTTTTTTTGTTTTGAACAGGTAAGCAAGTATTTCATTGAACAAGAGAACGACCAAGCATAGAGATGTTGTAGCATCTGTTTGTTGGCTGCATATACCTTTTGCAAAGGTCCTGGGGTCAAACAAGCTACAGAAAAAGGGCAGCCCAATGCACAAAACATGCTGCATTGACGCGGTCCCGGGAAGTGCCGCACCCCAAGGGTGTGAGTCAAACAAGCCTCATTGAGTGTTTTCCAGATGAAACGATCTACTTTTGTAGGCAGCTCTGTTTTCAATACTAATTTCCATGGCAGTTCTTCAGCTAATGCAAGTTGTTGCAACTTCAATTTCTAATTCAGTCTTTTATCTTTTTCAGCCTGTGTAAGATAGACGTCTGCTCTATTACTAACAGCTCATGCTGTCTTTTCTTATTTTTGCATCAACCTTGCAAATACAGCTTCCTGTTACTAGCAGTAATGTCCTTTCTGAGACTCCCCAGCTTTCTCATAAGTATGAAGTCTGGAACCCCCTCACCAAGTAACTTTGCAAACCCATATCTTTTTGAATTTGAAATTAGAAGGATCGATCCAGTTTGGAGCTGCGAATTGTTTTACTGCTTTGAAGCTGTCATTCCATTCTGCTGAATTAAACATCTATTAATTTTTGAAACTTGGACAAAGGATGTCTGCTCTCCACTTGCAAACAAAACATTTTCGATTTTCCAATTTTCCTGACCATTTTCATTTTCACTCCTATGGACAAAGGATGTCTGCCCTCCGCTTGCATACAAAATATTTTCAATATGATGTCGAGGATTGCATGTTCAAATCCCGCAATACAAACCCCAAAAGCTTTGCATGCTTCAAACAAAACTAACTTGTGGTCACCTTTGATGTCTCAATTACGGCAGGTTTGTGCATTATTTGCATGCTTTAAGAGCTCTAGGCGTGCCATGATAGAGAGAGAGTATCACTTAAGGAAGAGAAATCTGCAAAAGAGTTGGGCCAAACACACGTCCCGCAACCTTTGCTATCATGCAGTCACATTTCATCATTGGCTCGTTGACTGTATATTTTACACAGCTGCTTGGACCAGCCCCATCTGCCACCTTGCCGGCGAAGATAATGCATGTATCTTTCTGACAATTTGAGCAAGACTGGTGGTTCTCCAGACAGATTGGAATATTAAATTCCAGATCTGCCGTTTCAATAGCAACCGAGGATGGGATCCTTTCTGGATGTCCTACTACCCTAACCCTCACCCGCTGGGGATGGTTCTTAAACAAGGACATAACCAAACAATCCCAGACGATCTTCGTTGGTTTTCTCCTCTATATGCCAGTTGATGCATTTGGAGGCATATGTACAGCATGACCAAAACACCTCAGACAATTAAACAACCTTTGCCGGCTTCATCCTCTATGCGCACTATTTGCAACATTTATTGGCTATGACAACTTCTAATCTTGTGCAATCTTATGACCACATATTTATATAAAATCAGCATCTCTACAACACACAATATAGTATTTGGCGGCTTATCTTGCCAACTGTTAGCACCCTCAACCATCATATAATATTGCACCATTTGGCATGATGCATTTGGAAGTCTAAGCAGCAAAATACAACGAAACCCTCTCATCTGACTTTCTCAATCTTTAATTATCCTCTATGTGCAAGTAACTTGCATACCTTATCATCATCTCTAATCTTGTATAGCTGCAAAACCATTTCAACATTTGCAGTTGTACAACACTCATCTTGGAGATATATCAGACCTTAACACCCAACACACACACATCATTATAAGTTTACTGGTCTCACAATCATTCTATAGAACTTGCCTTTTTTTGGGTTTGTCTGTTCCTACGCACAATGTACCTTAGCACACCTTCATTTCAATTATTTTTTAAAAAGAAATTTTTTGATAAAGACACCTTCAGTTCAGTTATCCAGTTTCATTTGTGTTGCATCTTAGTTAATAATGTAATTTTCCTAGAAGACTGACCTAGATATTTGAGTTATCTGCATTTTGAAATCACAATCCTATTTAACTACTACAACTTCATTCTTCAGGTGGGAATATTCTATCCTACTTCTATCCATGCTGGCAGAGTATAACCATTCCGAAGTTTGAATAAGGAGAGTTGCTGTTTGTTGCGAATTAGTTAGTAGTAAGATTATGATAGTTTTATTCTGCACATAAGTATTTTTGGCAGTTTGTTCAACCCAATTGTGGCCAATGAGGCACATATAACACAAGGGCTATGGACTCGATGCATGACAGACATGGCCTTTTTATCCTTTTTTCTCTTTTTATAAGTTAAAATATGTCATCCATACACCGAGATAGTGTTAGAACTCAGAAGTATGTATCAAGTGAGCATGAGCTCAACCACAAACATCTACCAAATTAGGTAGAGCCTTAAAAGTCTTTTCGCAAAGCTTGTAGGCTCACATATATGGTCGTCAGCTAAGGTTGTGCTTAGGCAATTATTCCTGGATATCAAGATGGAAATAATAGAAAATCCTTCTTCTTTTTAAATACAGTATTCTTCTTAATTTTCTGAAGTTTCTTGTTGTAAACAAGTTACAGTAATAGCACAATTTTTGTCTCTTTAAGACTTCTAACTTTACTGCCTACTTTTTCCTTTAGAAGCTCAAAACTTTCTCTAACTTTTTTCCCATCCAATAAGCTTTACCTAATCCCATTGTTTTTTTTTTTTTTTGATTTTGCACCGGGTGTCCGAGTCTCTTCGAACCCCGACTAATCCCGGGGATGCACAGGCCCTCGGCAAAGAGTTTCCCGCAAGTGCACCACGGTTAATTCAGGTTTTACCCAGTCCGATGGCCCTCAGAAATTGTTTGCACCCAGTTGGTTTCGAACTTGAGACCATTGTTTTATTTTTACAAGGTAAATTGTATTAATCAAAAGGGAGAGAACTCTAGTATACAGGAAGCATACCAGAAAGTAGAGAATTTACATCAGAACATGCTTCTCTACAAAGACGCCTAATGTTCAATACAAGTAGGGGCTATATGAGTGCACCAAAAAGCAATAAATGATAAAAGACTATTCTTAAGATGTGAAAAAAGAGACTCAATCCCCTCAAAAGCTCTCAAATTTCTCTCCCCCAAACAATCCCCATGAGAGCTAACGGCGCAAACTTCCACGCCTCTTGCTTTCTTCTTCTGCGGAAACCGGTCCAGCTATATAACATTTCCTTTACGGTGCTTGGTATCACCCATTGAACACGAAAAGATTCAGGATTGCCCTCCACAAAGCCGAGGACACAAGCCGAGGACACATGGCAATGCAACAAAATTAGCGAATAAATTCTATGGCTAGGATAATAAAATACCAGATTTACATCATCAAAAATGCAAGTTCCAAAGCGTTAACAAGTTACCCATGGACCATGATTAGTTTCTTAGTCCTTGAGCGTTTGTAGTTAAAGCAACGCTCTCAAGGCTAAAACAAATGGATCATGGCCTCGGAAAATGTAGAGGAGAAGTACTGATAGAAAAATGTAGTGGAAAAGTAAAGCACCACTAAAAGTTTCTCATAGGGGGGATTTTTTTTTTTCAAGTACAAAGCTCCACTAAAGTGATGTGTTTGGTTGGCTGACTATCCATAACCTGCAGGAAATGTGGTAATTACTTGCAGTAGTGTCCAAGAAGTCTGCCAAGCCCATAAACCATTTGTTCCTGCCTTACCCTCCGGTCTCCACCTTGGCAGTTATGGAGCTTCATCCTTAATATCTTTGAAGAAATATGAGCAATTCAAAGACTTTGAAGAAAGCTGTTACTAGCTGGAGAGGGCAAGTAATCAGGAAGCAGCTCTGAACTTATTGAAGACTACTCTTTTTTGCATAATTTGGAGAATTTGGATAGAGGATTATAGTAAGGTTTTTTTTTTTTTTGGACAGAAGAAACATTCTGGTCACTACAGCATCATCAACCAGAGTAAAAATTTATAATGGCTGAAGATTCCACTTGTGATCACTTTTCAATTATCTTGATACTAAGACAAACTGCCCAATACCTTTCTTGGAGTAAGACTAATGCCAAATTTAGTGGATCCCAAGCTTTGAGGCCACTACTTTGTGTCTGTTTGCAAATATAAAGCTGAAACCATCCCAAGAAAGCAACAGACTTCAGTCACCTTAATGCAATTTTTACAAATGGGGGTCCAGAAAGATAAAAGATGTGCCAAAAGACTGCCCAATATAATAAACTAATGATTGTTTGGTTTGTAGCAATTATAAGCTATGTCGCTTGATCCTCCAAAATGCCCATTTTTTAAGGATCCATCACAAGTGTGGCTGCTGTTTTCAAGGATTCGAGCAACACACATTAGAAGGTAAAGATTATCATGTCGTGAATAATAATACAAATATTTTATGTAAAGGTGGTGTCCAGACATAGGTGAATCCAGGATTTGAACTTTATGGGTTTGAATTCGGGATTCTACCACAACCCATTGTTTTGCTGATGTCGTAACCTGTTATTGTAATTAATTAGTGAAATTTTTAACACATATATAGTGTCTAAGCTATCTTGGATTGGTGATTCAGGAGGATGGAGAGACTGACGGGGATGTCACTCATCGTATAGGAGCGGGGTGGTCGAAGTAGAAGCTTGCATCAGGAGTCCTGTGTGACAAGAAAGTGCCACTGAAACTCAAGGGAAAATTTTATAGAGCCGTGGTTAGACCTGCCATGTTGTATGGGGCGGAGTGCTGGCCGGTGAAGAACTCTCATGTTCAGAGAATGAAGGTTGCAGAGATGAGGATACTCAGGTGGATGTGCGGGCTCACCAGGTTAGATAAAATTAAGAATAAAGTTATTCGAGAGAAGGTGGAGTGGCCCCGGTGGATGAGAAGATGCGTGAAGCGAGGCTCAGGTGGTTCGGGCATGTGCGGGGGAGAAGTCCTGATGCACCGGTGAAAAGTTGTGAGTGACTGGCGGTGGTCGGCGTGAGGCGAGGCAGAGGGAGGCCTAAAAGATATTGGAAAGAGGTGATTAGGCATGACATGGCTAGAATGTGGATTCCGAGGACATGGCCCTTGATAGAAAAGTCTGGAGGTCTAGTATCAGGATTGTAGAATATGGGCTCCTAGAATTTTTCGTACTCCTCTCTGGGGCTGGGTGAGGCTTGACAGGCGATCCATAGATGATTTGTGCATTGGATTGTGTCTCCCCCTATTGTAGTTATTTATGGTAGTTACTGTTTGATACTATTGCATGCCATTTTATTTATGGTTCTTATGTTTAGATAACTATTTACGCGATTTCTGTTGGAGTTACTAATGCTCTTTTGTTTTTGTTGTTGTTTTCCATTTCTTTCCCTCAGCCGAGGTCGATTGGAAACAGCCTCTCTACCTTTTCGGGTAGGGTTAACGCCTGTCTACATATTACCCACCCAGACCCCACCTTGTGGGACTATACTGGGTAGTTGTTGTTGTTGATGTTGTATATAGTGTCTAAGCTAAAACTACCGAGTTATCTAAACCAATAACATATACACCACATCCACCCTTGTGTCCGGCTAGCTTGCGCACCCCTCGACTATTATATCGGATGAGCACCGAGTAACTCTAACTACCAAGTCTTACCCAAATGCGAAGAAATCACGTTTCGTTATTACCATCTCTGCTAGGATAATAATACAACAGTGTTCAAGAAAGCGGTCGCTTTCTCGCTTAAAACGAGAAGCGAAGCGAGGCGGAAGGTCAGCCGCTTCCAGTGTTAGAAGCGGCGCAGGTACGATAAAGCGGGCGCTACAGCCCTAAAAGCGTGAAGCGATAGAAGCGGAAGAAGCGCTGGAAGCGGTCGCTTCCTGAATTTAATAGCCTACCCGTGTCTATTTCACTTAAAACACCCAAAAGCCTATTCTGTTCAGCAAGTCTTTCTTCTTCTTCTTCGGTTCTTTTTCTTTCAACATTACAACAAACAAGCTAGAGTTTTTCTTCTTCTTCTTCTTCAACATTACAACAAAAAGAGGATAACTTTCAAGTTTCAAGACTCAAGAGGTATGTTTTTATTTTCATTCAATCTTCATCTTCTTCTAATCTTCTTCTTCTTCTTTTTCTTTTTTTTTTCTAAACGTCCAAATAGCGCAGAAATGCTGGCGAATTTTTTCTAGAAATTTTCTGCCCCGTTTCTGCCCATAATCTGCCCATAATCTGGCCAAATTTTTTCCCAAATTTCTGCCAAATTATATATTTCTTCCCAAACTTCTACTTTGTCCCAAGTTGACGAAGAAGATGGAATTGAAGAAGATGACGAGCAATACAATAATGATACTGGAATACAAGAGTTTGACAATCTTGTAGAAGAATGGGATGCTCATTTTGTGGTTTCATTGATGTTGCTCTTGACAATCTTGAAGAATAGGATGCTTTTTTGTGCTTTAATTGATGCTACTCTTTAGTTTTTTAATTCAAGTATTGAACATTTGCTTACAATTACATGTATTGTCTAGGCCATATTTATTTTTTTAAATTCCGCTTCACTTAAAAAAAGCGGGCGCTTCGCTTCTCGCTTCTCGCGAAATGGGGTTGTCACTTTTTCTCGCTTCACGCTATTTTGAACACTGTAATACAGATATCATTATGTAGGATTGCAATAGCAAACTCAATAGTTAGTTATAACGGCATTTGCGACATTTAATGCGCTCTTATACAAGCATTAAAAATACGGCTATTCTTACCGTATTTCACCCACATAAAACAGCATATAAATTCTAGTATAAGTGCCTTATTCAAGAAAATCCAGTGTAAGTTTTGATGCTAATACACTAAGGAGTCGTTTGGTTGAAATATGAGTTATAGCGGTATAAGGTATAGCGGTATAAGTTATAATGGGATAAGTTATGCTGGAATTAGTTGTACTGGGATTGTTGTTTATTCATTGTTTGGTATGTTGTATTAAGAATGACAATTGAATAATTTCTAAAAGTTAATTACTCCACCTTTTATGAGGTATAAGTTATCCCGATAACTTATACATGATTTGCTAACCAAACAGAATATTAAGGTGGTATTAAATTCTTATACCACCCTTACACCTTCTTATACCTCATACCAAACGACCCATAATACTTATCCAGAGTTTATATTTTAAACCAAGTACTTTATTAGTAGTGCAGAGTTTTACACCAAGCTTAAAAAAAAGGAATTTAAATGCCTAAACTGAAACGAGCCCTAACTTATTAAACAGTAAACACTCCAACACTGTACGCGTGTCATCACATTGGCAATGAATCTACCTGCCCGCGCTAATCCAAATTGAAATTTCTAAAGGTAAATCCTACTACAGCACAAAACATTAAATTGTAGCGAATTTTGAGCAAGGAAGAAATTACCAAAGCGGCAGTGTCAGGGAGCGAAAACCATTGATCGAATAGCTTCTCGGCAACATAAGGGTTAGCTTTAATAGCCAAAGGTGACACCTCAGGTAGCTGCAATAGGTCAGCATCCAAACTCGCTACGTCACCATTGAAATCCACATCCATCGCGAAAACCAAATCAAATCAAATCAAATTAAATCAAAATCCTTTAAGATCTTCAGAAGCACAATTGCTCTTCGCATCACACGCAATTTGAAACTAGGGTTAAAAATGCAACGGATCTTTTTGTAGATTTACGAATCAGAGGGAACAGAAAGTTCGCGAAACCCTATATTGAATCGGAGAGAGATCGGAGGGGGGAGAATTTACAGAGGAAACGAAACCCTCGAAGCTAAGGAAAACGAGAAGATGAAGAGTGTAACGTAATGGGGATATTATAATAATATGGACCTTTTTTCTCCCTGGAAATCTCACACTCCACAAAAAGGAAAGCACCAACGACGAGAAACCCGAACTACAGGCGACTCCAAAATCCAATTGTCTATCGATCACGTGAATAGCACGTGATAAACTTCTCTGTCTTTTTTTTTATACAAACTAATATGGTATCCGCGCGATAATAATTAGTAAATAATAGTATAAAGATAAATAGTTGGTGCTTAATGTAAAGATATTTGTAGGTGTTAGATTTAAATTTAACTGAAAATTTATCGCAACATGGTAGTAAGATGTATTTTATCATCAGATAACATAATTATTTAATGTTCAACCGCATAAAGAATGGTAATATCTATTATAGTGATTACAAACAGTAATAATGTTTGTAATGTATGATGCAAAATTTATAGATGACATACAAAAAAAATGAAGTCGTTTATAAATTATTGTTATATTTTTGTTTAAAACTATTGTTGTATATTAGAAACATAAATATGTAAGTTAATTTGAATTATTAAAAAAAGTTTTACGTTATTTTATATTTTATGTTATATAGGTATAATGTAATGCAACTCTAATTCAGGAGAATTAACTTTTGTAAGTTGTTCATCAAAGTTTAGTCGTTATTAAAATTTGATTTTAAATTAGGCGAATCAGATTATAAAGTATTACTATACAATAGAATTATATATAACTAACTAAATAGCGTAAAGTAATTTTTTTGTACTATTTTAATATTGCTGATAAATTTTTATCCTATTAAGCGTGTGTTATTTGAATGAATAAATTAGTGTTATTCTATTATGTTTTGAATTTAATATTATAATAAATTCTATTAAGAATCAAATATAATAAATTGATAGCTAATGTTACAAACAAAAACAAAACTTTCATTAATTATAAATTTAAGGTAGTTGTACAGACGATTTTTCCACTCAGCTTCAAATTTAACAACATAAACCCAAAATGGTTCACTTGGCCAAACTTCGTGATAAATGTCAGTTAAAATTGTAGCTAAAGGTTGGCCAAGTGAGTCTAACAAAATGATTAAATCTTCCCAATCTAATGATTCAATTTCATCTATAGAATCAATGAGATGATCTCGAGTAATTCGATATTTTGTAATTTGTTCGTCTAAAATAGGCTTAATTTCTCTAAATTTTTTATATTTCTCTCTTCTTTTTGCCCTTTCATCTCTGAGCTTATTTTGTATGGATGTTGTCAATTTCTTGATAACTTCAGGTTTTGAGTCTCATTTGTTGTACGAATAAATGCTTCGACGGCGAAATCTTCTACGTTTGCCTTGTTGTTGAATTTGGTTATTCGAACTTCCATTAATTTGAAACAGTTCTTGTTTAACCATATCTGAAAGAAGAGGAATAAAACAATAAGAATATGTATAACAAATCGTTGTGATAATATACAAAATGCATATTAGTTGCAACTAATAATTGATTTATAGAAACGGTAAAACAAAATTGTTAAATTTATGAATGAGAAACATGAGTAATTGATATAAACCTTCTTTGCTTCACCATCAACCCCAATAAAAAAATAATAAAAAATTGGTAGTATTTTTTTTCGAAATGGTAAAGTAGTTGACAATAATTAGGTAGGAATAATGTGTAATTTAAAATATTAAAATGTATTGTTAAAACTTTATAAATTACAGCAGTTGTATGCATGATATTTATACTGCAAAAGCAAAGTTCATATTATGGTATACTAGTATATTTGTATTTCCGATCCGATATATAATATAATTCAGTTTAGTAATAATATGGCAGCACAATAGAATTATTACATAATAAATTATCATTTTCACATAAAATGTAGTATATTCATGTATAGAATTATATCATATACATAAATTAAAAACACTTACCATAAATGAAATTTTTGTAATGGTTAGGTTGGATATTTGTGTATTAAAAAATATTGCTTAATTTGGTAAATGAAAATGAAAAATTCTCTACTGTAGGAACTGTACGTGGGAGTTGTTAACTTTTGTAAACAAATATAGATTGCAAATAAATTGTACATGTTCATATATTAAATCTAGGACAGTGAAGGATCTTGAGGGTAAAAGAAAATGAACCTGAAATAGAAGAAGATCGTTGCTACAGCTTTGTTCTTTCAGTTGGATTTTTAAGAATGAGAAGGACAATCATAGTAAAGCTAATGTTGTCTATATATAATGGCTATGGTAAAAGGTGAGAAGTTGTGAAATGTGAAGTAGTGGGAGTTGTGAAGTAGTGGGGATGAAATGAAGATTGTGGATGGTAGTGGTATGTCGTGTGTTAAAATTGGAGATTCTTCAACTGCTTCTTAAACGTGTGAAACTAAAACTGTAACTGTTGCAAAAAATGTCCCTGTATTACATCAATTCGATGACTTTTAAATAGAAAGGCTACATATTCCTAATATTTGAGTATAACTCAAAAAACATTCGTCCAGCTATTAGTAAAATGTGTTTATGTAAACAAAGATAAATAAAGGACTTTCAATTAATGATTCAAATTATGAAATTTAAAGAAAATGTGGAATGTAAATGTATTGTCAAGTTTGTGAACAAATATGACATACAGTAAAGTCATCCGGAGTTTGATGAAGACTATATTTGGTAATCAGTTGGTCCTCGTCCGTAAGTTTAACAACATTGTATACTTCCTTTTTCAAATGAATGTTGTCTCTTTTGACAATAACCTTAAACATGAATTTTCTTTGGAGAATATTGTTCAACTCTACTGGGTATGGATACGTACCAACATCGCCAGTATTCTATAATAAAATTTTGTGTTAGAATTTTTAAAATAATAAATATGAATTCAATAATTTCATATACCTCAATAAACCCTTCCTTCAATTCTTTTGTAGTTTTGTCAATGAGAAACATGGTTTCACGGTCCCACAAAAGTAATAAAACAGAACTAGTAGTATACATTACCCTAACCTGAAGCTTGTACCTAAAGTCAGAGTGGTGTGAGTTATAAATGTAAGTTTTTTATTTATTATGGATATAAAGTTGTTACATTTACCGAATAACTGCTGAGTAATCTTCATTGTTACATTTTGTGTTTGGGCATTGGTAAAGGTTTTGTGACGACCCGGCCCGTCGTCACGAGAATTACCACCCCGTTACGTTGTAAATACATGTTTTATGATTTTATATCAATATTAAAGTCTATCGGGTGAGTTAGGAGTGAATTGGATTGAAAATGAGGCATATAGCCTTTGGGAAAGAAACTTGAATAAGGAAAGTCAACCCGGAGTTGACTATTTGGTTAGAGGGCTCGGAATCGGATTCTGATGATTCGGTTAGTTCCGAAAGGTGATTTGTGACTTAGGGGAGCGATCGGAATTGAATTTGGAGGCCCGGTGTAGAAATAGGCTTGAATTGGCTAAGGTTGAATTTTGGCGAAATCCGAACGGTAGGTGAGATTTTGATTCGGGGGTCGGAATGGAATTCCGACAGTTGCAGTAGCTCCGTTAGGTGATTTTGGATGTGCCTGCAAAATTTCAGGTCATTCGGACGTCGTTTGGTCGGGTTTTTGATTGAATATGTAATTTGGAATGTTTTAAGGAATTTAGGCTTGAATTCGATGCGAATTATGGGTTTTGATGTTGTTAGACGTGTTTTGAGGATTGGAGCAAGTTCGAATGAGGTATTAAGATGTGTTGGTATGTTTGGATGAGGTCCCGGGGGCCTCGGGGTGTTTTCGGATGGTTAAACGGGAGAAAATTGTGGAAAAATTGCAGGTTGGGATCCTGCTTCTCTTGTTTCCGCTCATGCGGAATTTTGGACGCAGGAGCAAGTCCGCAGAAGCGGACGAGGTGCGCAGGAGCGGCTGGTTACGTAGAAGCGGAAGATATTCCGCTGAAGCGGCACCGCTGGTGCGAGCCATTGATCGCAGAAGCGGAAGGGGAAGAAAATGTGCATGGTCCGCAGAAGCGGACATTTTACCGTTTGGGCGAGACCGCAGAAGCGGTCGATGATGCGCAGAGGCGGATGTGTCCGCAGAAGCGGAAGCTTCTTCGCAGAAGCGGGTCCGCTTAAGCGGCCCTTTGCTCGCAGAAGCGGAAATGGCCGGCTAGGCCTGGAACCGCTGAAGCGACCCTTTGGTCGCGGATACGGGTGCATAGGAGCGGAAAATATTCCGCAGAAGCGAAAATCGCTGTAAGTAAGTGTATCCGAAGTTAGAAAAATTTCAGAACATTTCACACATTTTGGGTCTCGGCTTTAGAGGCGATTTGGGCGATTTTGAAGAGAAATTCAAGGGAAAATCATCAGGTAATCAACTATGGACTTAAACTATGATTAGTATTGGTAATATTATGCAATTATATCATGAAAATGGAGGAATTTGGGGTAATTTATGGAAGATTTAACCCTAGGCTTGAACTTTAGAAAATCAAGGTTTTGAATGGGCAAATGGAGTCCGAATTTGGTAAAATTGATATGCTTAGACTCGTATTGAGATGAGGGTTCCGAATATGTGACTTTCGTGATTTTTCGACAAGCGTACCGAAAGTCGGGTTTTGACAACTTTGGGAATTTTGATGTAAATTGAGTTATATTGATTGGGTGTCGTCCCATTGGCCTAATTTGTTGTGTTTCTACTGTATTTGATCAGATTCTACACGTGCGGAGCTTGATTCTCGTGGCAAGGGCATTGCGGAATAGTCGTCGCGCTATATTGAGGTGAGTAATAGATGTGAGTGATGACCAGCGGGTTCGAAACCCCGGTATACCACTTTGTGACGCTGTATAGCGGCGAGACACGCACACTCTCGAGAGTGCGGGGTCGATCATGAACTGGAGACTACATATTAGTCCAACCTGTTGATACTGTATTATTGGCTATTCTAGAGCCGTCGAACCTCCTTCTCGGATGGTTGCATATATGTATATATATATTGTGATAATGGCCACTCTTGAGCCGAGGAACCCCCTTCTTGGGCGGTTGATTATACATGTGGGCCGTGAGCCGGTTATTGGATCCCGCGAGGATCGTTATCATTGTCTTATCATATAGACATGCTAGTTTACTACTAGTCCGGCAGCTATTTTTGTTATTATGCTAATTCCAATCTCTGGAACTTGATATTACTGTTTTCCAACTGAAAAATGATAAAAGAGTTTTCAAAAACTACTTTTGAGCTTGCGAGGCTGTATCTGCATATTAGCTGACTAGTAGTGGATCGGGCTGCGCGCCGCAGCGAGATATATGTTGGATCGGACTGCACGCCACAAGAATATCTCTATGAGATGTGCTTGGGCTGTAGGAGCCCCTCCGGAGTCTGAACCCCCACGGTGAGCACGGGTACCCAAAATTGGAGTCGGGCTACGCGCCGTAGCGGTCATATCATGCATTGCATTGCATTTAGCTACATCTGCTAGCTGTTATACTATTTTGCTAGTACTTATTGGTATAGGTACAGTTGATATTGATTCCGGACAGGGTATTCGATTATAGCTTTACATAGTGTTTTATTGCGGATTTCTTATCTGCGTTGTCTTACCCTTGTTTATTACCACCGAGTCCGGCGGTACTCATTTTACTCCTCGCACCTCGTGTGCAGATCCAGGTACCTCTCAGCAGCGATCCAGTAGCTGTGCGAGGTGACGTTTGTGGATATTCGAGGTAGCTGCAGAGTCCGCAGGACCCGATATTTCTTCCTACTGTCTTTTGATTTTGTATTGACATTTCTTTCCGCACTTGGTATTTTGTAAACCTTTATACACTCATGTTCAGTAGAGGCTCATGACTCTTGACCCTTGGTCTATGGGAGTTGATGTATTATGGGACTTGGTTCCCCGTTTTCGTTACATGTATTGCTGTTATTTCGTGAACTAATTTGCTTAAATGGGTTAAAGAGAGCTTCTAGCTCCGTGGTTGATATGGATTGGTCAGGCTGGCTTAGCAATGTGCTGGGCGCCATCACGACCGGATTTGGGGTCGTGACAAGTTGGTATCAGAGCCTAGGTTTACTAGGCCTCATGAGTCTTGAGCCGGTTAGTAGAGTCTCGTGGATCGGTACGGGGACGCCTGTACTTATCCTCGGGAGGCTGCGAACCTTTAGGAAAACTTCACTTTTCTTGAACTCTGTCGTGCGATCTTGTTGTTCTGAGAACTGAACTTCTATATTCTATTCTCTCGCATATGGCGAGAACGCGAGCATCGGGACGAGGTGGACGACCTCCATTGCCACCTGTTAGAGGTCGTGGGCACGGTCGTGCTAGAGGTAGAGGTAGGGCGGCTGAGGCAGTGCCAGCTGACCCGCCCGTTGTACCAGTTCAGGAGCAGCCCCCAGTGGTTGATGCTCCAGCAGTCCCAGTTCAGGGCCAGACTATATCTATTGCTATTCCTGGTCTTCAGGAGACTCTTGCTCAGATATTATCAGTGTGTTCCGGTTTGGCTCAGGTAGTTTCAGCTACCGCTACTGTAGCGACATCTCAGTCAGGGGGTGGTCAGCAGACCCCTGCAGCTCGCACACCTGACCCGGTTGTTCAGGGACTTCAGACGCCAGAGGCGGTCCCCGCTCCGGTAGTTGCACCGGTTATTCCTCCAGCTGCACCAGCTCCAGCTCCAGAGCATATGGTTCAGGTTATGCCCGATGACGAGCAGCGTCGTCTTGAGAGATTTGGTAGACTTCGGCCACCCCATTTCAGTGGCGTTGAGGGCGAGGATGCCCAGGGTTTCTTGGACAAGTGTCAGAGGATGTTGCGGACGGCTGGTATTCTTGAGTCCAACGGAGTTTCATTTACTACCTTTCAGTTCACTGGTCCCGCATTTGATTGATGGGAAGAGTTTGAGAGGCGTAGGCCTGCAGGAGCAGCACCTCTCACATGGCAGCAGTTCTCTACTCTCTTTCTAGAGAAATATGTACCACAGTCTCGTCGCGAGGAGCTACGTTGCTAGTTCGAGTGGTTGGTTCAGGGCGACATGTCTGTGACCCAGTATGAGCTCGGATTCACACGGTTGGCTAGGCATGCCACATGGATGATCCCTAATGATAGGGAGAGGATCAGGAGGTTCATTGATGGCCTCAATTACTCTATCCGCATTCTTATGACCAGAGAGAGAGTTTTGTCATCATCGTTTGAGCAGGTTGTTGATATGGCACGCTCCATTGAGGCGGATCGTCGCCGAGAGAGAGAGGAGCGGGAGGCCAAGAGGCCTCGTGGTTCGGGCAGTTTCAGTGGTGCTCCATCTAGAGGGCATTCCCAGCAGAGTAGAGGTCGCTCATCTGGACCTTCTCATTCGGGCCGCCCAGAACGCAGAGCGGAGGTTCTTATGATCGTGGTCGACGAGGATTTCGGCAGGGTCGGTCATCAGCTTAGTGCCCTCCCGACCCGAGTGCAACACCTACTTCTCCGGCACCGGGTGCATGTTATGAGTGTGGTGAGTTTGGCCACATGAGGAGACAGTGCCCTCGACTCGGTAGGGACAGGACTCAGCAGAGGGATCAGCCCTCCTCTTCAGCACCATCTCGGTCTAGTAGAGGTGGAGGTCAGTCTTCTCGTGGACGCCCCAGGGGCGAGGAGAGATCTGGTGGAGGCCAGGCACGGTTCTATGCACTTCCTGACAGGCGTGATGCAGTTGCCTCCGATGCTGTGATTACGGGTATCATTTCTGTCTGTCACAGAGATGCCTCTGTTCTATTTGATCCAGGGTCCACATATTCTTACGTGTCCTCTTATTTTGCACATCATTTGGGTGCGACTCGTGGTCGTCTTGATTTACCTGTTCATGTATCCACCCCCGTGGGTGATACGATTGTTGTGGATCATGTCTATAGATCCTGTGTTATATCTATTGGGGGTCTGGAGACCCAGGCAGAGTTGTTATTGTTGGGTATGGTGGACTTTGATGTTATATTGGGTATGGACTGGTTGTCTCCGTACCATGCTATATTGGATTGTCATGCTAAGACAGTTACGTTGGCCATTCCTGGTATTTCTCAGGATCGAGTGGCGGGGTTCGACCGATTTCGTCCCTAGCCGTGTTATTTCGTTCTTAAAAGCTCAGAAGATGGTTGAAAAAGGGTGTTTATCGTACTTAGCTTTTGTGAGAGATGTGGGAGCCGAGTCTCCTAGCATTGATTCTGTACCTGTTGTGAGGGATTTCCCAGATGTATTCCCTTCAGACCTGCCGGGCATGCCGCCGGACAGGGATATTGATTTTGGCATTGACTTGGTGCCGGGCACTCGGCCCATATCCATTCCTCCTTATCGAATGGCACCAGCCGAGTTGAAAGAACTAAAAGAGCAGCTTCAAGAACTTCTGGATAAGGGTTTCATCCGCCCTAGTGTGTCTCCGTGGGGTGCGCCGGTGTTATTTGTTAAGAAGAAAGATGGTTCCATGCAAATGTGTATTGATTATAGGCAATTGAACAAAGTGACAGTGAAGAACAAGTACCATCTACCGCGCATAGATGATTTGTTTGATCAGTTACAGGGTGCGAGGGTGTTTTCTAAGATCGATCTTCGTTCAGGCTATCATCAGCTGAAGATCAGGGACTCGGATATTATGAAGACTGCATTCGGGACCCGATATGGTCATTATGAGTTTCTTGTGATGTCGTTTGGGCTGACCAACGCCCCAGCAGCATTTATGCATCTGATGAACAGTGTGTTCAGGCCTTATTTGGATTCATTTGTGATTGTGTTCATTGATGACATTCTAGTCTACTCCCGTAGCCAAGAGGAGCATGCTCAGCATTTGAGTATTGTGTTGCAGAGATTGAGAGAGGAGAACCTATATGCTAAATTCTCCAAGTGTGAGTTTTGGCTCGAGTCCGTGGCATTTCGGGACATGTGGTGTCTCGTGATGGTATTCGAGTTGATCCAGAAAAAGATGGAGGCGGTGCGAGTTGGCCTAGACCGTCCTCGCCTACGGAGATCGGGAGTTTTCTTGGCTTGGCGGGGTATTATCGCCGGTTTGTTCGAGGATTTTCATCCATTGCTTCTTCATTGACTAAATTGACCCGAGAGGGTGCACCATTCGTGTGGTCGGATGAGTGCGAGGAGAGCTTTCGGAAGCTCAAGACAGCTTTGACCACAGGCTCCAGTGTTAGTATTGCCATGAGCTTCGGGTTCATATACCGTTTATTGTGATGCCTCGAGAGTGGGGATAGGTTGTGTGTTGATGCGGGAAGGAAAGGTAATTGCTTATGCTTCTCGGCAGTTGAAGCCACATGAGAAGAACTATCTCGTTCATGACTTGGAGCTAGCCGCCATTGTTCATGCATTGAAGATTTGGAGGCACTATTTGTACGGTGTGTCTTGCGAGGTGTATACCGACCATCGTAGTCTCCAACACTTGTTCAAATAGAAAGACCTTAATTTGAGACAGCGGAGATGGCTTGAGTTGCTGAAGGATTATGACATTACTATATTATATCATCCGGGAAGGCCAATGTGGTGGCCGATGCTTTGAGCCGGAAGGCGGTCAGTATGGGGAGCTTGGCATATATTCCAGCTGAGGAGAGGCCATTTGCTTATGATGTTCAGGTGCTAGCCAATCGGCTAGTGAGGTTAGATATTTCGGAGCCCAGCAGGGTATTGGCTTGTGTTGTATCTCGGTCATCTCTATATGATCGTATTCGTGAGCGCCAGTATGATGATCCACATTTGGCTGTCCTGAGGGACAGAGTTCAGCATGATGATGCTAGAGATGTCACCATTGATAGTGATGGCGTATTGAGGATGCAGGGCCGGATATGCGTGCCCAATGTTGATGGCCTTCGGGAGTTGATTCTGGAGGAGGCCCATAACTCGCGGTATTCTATCCATCCAGGAGTCGCGAAGATGTATCAAGATTTGAAACAGCACTATTGGTGGAGAAAGATGAAAATGGACATTGTCAGACATGTAGCACGGTGCCTCAACTGTCAGCAGGTTAAGTACGAGCATCAGAGGCCCGGTGGTGTATTTCAGCGCATTGATATTCCTGGGTGGAAATGGGAGAGGATCACTATGGACTTTGTTACTCGACTCCCTCGGACGGCGAGGAAGTTTGATTCTGTATGGGTGATTGTGGATAGACTGACCAAGTCAGCTCACTTCATTCCAGTTAGTACTACCTACTCATCGGAGCGGTTGGCACAATCTTTATTCGAGAGATTGTTCGGTTGCATGGAGTCCCAGTGTCTATCATATCCGACAGGGGTACTCAGTTCACTTCTCAGTTTTGGAGAGCATTTCGGCGAGAGATGGGTACGCGGGTTGAGTTGAGTACAACATTTCACCCCCAGACAGATGGACAGTCTGAGCGCACTATTCAGATCTTGGAGGATATGTTGCGAGCTTGTGTGATTGATTTTGGTGGTTCGTGGGATGAGTTCCTACCACTTGCTGAGTTTGCCTACAACAACAGTTATCAGTCGAGTATTCAGATGGCCCCGTATGAGGCATTGTATGGCGAGCGGTGTAGATCCCCCGTGGGATGGTTTGAGCCTGGTGAGGTTAGATTGATAGGGACTGAGTTAGTCCAGGATGCTCTAGATAGAGCAAAGTTGATTCAGGAGAGACTTCGCACAGCTCAGTCGCGTCAGAAGAGTTATGCAGACCGGAAGGTCCGAGATGTGTCTTATTCAGTAGGTGAGAAGGTGTTGCTGAAAGTTTCACCTATGAAGGGTGTTATGAGGTTTGGAAAGAAAGGAAAGTTGAGCCCAAGGTTCATTGGACCTTTTGAGGTGCTTAGGAAAGTTGGGGAGGTGGCTTATATGCTTGCTTTGCCACCCAGTTTGTCGGGAGTTCACCCGGTGTTCCATGTATCTATGCTCCGGAAGTATGTCGGAGACCCGTCTCATGTGTTGGACTTCGGCACGATACAGCTAGATGAGGATTTGACTTATGATGTGGAACCAGTAGCCATTTTGGGTCGACAGGTTCGTAAGCTGAGATCCAAGGACATAGCTTCAGTGAAAGTGCAGTGGAGAGGTCGTCCCGTGGAGGAAGCAACTTGGGAGACCGAGCAGGAGATGCGAAGTAGATATCCACACTTGTTTGATACTCCAGGTATGTTTCTTAACCCGCTCGCGGACGAGCGTTTGCTTAAGAGGGGGAGAATGTGACGACCCGGCCCGTCGTCACGAGAATTACCACCCCATTACGTTGTAAATACATGTTTTATGATTTTATATCAATATTAAAGTCTATCGGGTGAGTTAGGAGTGAATTGGATTGAAAATGAGGCATATAGCCTTTGGGAAAGAAACTTGAATAAGGAAAGTCAACCCGGAGTTGACTATTTGGTTTGAGGGCTCGGAATCGGATTCGATGATTCGGTTAGTTCCGGAAGGTGATTTGTGACTTAGGGGAGTGATCGGAATTGAATTTGGAGGCCCGGTGTAGAAATAGGCTTGAATTGGCTAAGGTTGAATTTTGGCGAAATCCGAACGGTAGGTGAGATTTTGATTCGGGGGTCGGAATGGAATTCGACAGTTGCAGTAGCTTCGTTAGGTGATTTTGGATGTGCCTGCAAAATTTCAAGTCATTCGGACGTCGTTTGGTCGGGTTTTTGATTGAATGTGTAATTTGGAATGTTTTAAGGAATTTAGGCTTGAATTCGATGCGAATTATGGGTTTTGATGTTGTTAGACGTGTTTTGAGGATTGGAGAAAGTTCGAATGAGGTATTAAGATGTGTTGGTATGTTTGGATGAGGTCCCGGGGGCCTCGGGGTGTTTTCGGATGGTTAAACGGGAGAGAATTGTGGAAAAATTGCAGGTTGGGATCCTGCTTCTGTTGTTTCCGCTCCTGCGGAATTTTGGACGCAGGAACGAGTCCGCAGAAGCGGACGAGGTGCGCAGGAGCGGCTGGTTACGTAGAAGCGGAAGATATTCCGCTGAAGCGGCACCGCTGGTGCGAGCCATTGATCGCAGAAGCGGAAAGGGAAGAAATGTGCATGGTCCGCAGAAGCGGACATTTGATCGTTTGGGCGAGACCGCAGAAGCGGTCAATGATGCGCGGAGGCGGATGTGTCCGCAGAAGCGGACGATTCTTCGCAGAAGCGGGCCCGCTTAAGCGGCCCTTTGCTCGCAGAAGCGGAAATGGCCGGCTAGGCCTGGAACCGCTGGAAGCGACCCTTTGGTCGCGGATACGGGCTCGTAGGAGCGGAAAATATTCCGCAGAAGCGAAAATCGCTGTAAGTAAGTGTATCGGAAGTTAGAAAAATTTCAGAACATTTCACACATTTTGGGTCTCGGCTTTAGAGGCGATTTGGGCGATTTTGAAGAGAAATTCAAGGGAAATCATCAGGTAATCAACTATGGACTTAAACTATGATTAGTATTGGTAATATTATGCAATTATATCATGAAAATGGAGGAATGTGGGGTAATTTATGGAAGATTTAACCCTAGGCTTGAACTTTAGAAAATCAAGGTTTTGAATGGGCAAATGGAGTCCGAATTTGGTAAAATTGATATGCTTAGACTCGTATTGAGATGAGGGTTCCGAATATGTGACTTTTGTGATTTTTCGACAAGCGTACCGAAAGTCGGGTTTTGACAACTTTGGGAATTTTGATGTAAATTGAGTTATATTGATTGGGTGTCGTCCCATTGGCCTAATTTGTTGTGTTTCTACTGTATTTGATCAGATTCTACGCGTGCGGAGCTTGATTCTCGTGGCAAGGGCATTGCGGAGTAGTCGTCGTGCTGTATTGAGGTGAGTAATAGATGTGGGTGATGACCAGCGGGTTCGAAACCCCGGTATACCACTTTGTGACGTTGTATAGCGGCGAGACACGTACTCTCTTGAGAGTGCGGGGTCGATCATGAACTGGAGACTATATATTAGTCCAACCTGTTGATACTGTATTATTGGCTATTCTAGAGCCGTCGAACCTCCTTCTCGGATGGTTGCATATATATATATTGTAATGATGGCCACTCTTGAGCCGAGGAACCCCCTTCTTGGGCGGTTGAGTATACATGTGGGCCGTGAGCCAGTTATTGGATCCCGCGAGGATCGTTATCATTGTCTTATCATATAGACATGCTAGTTTACTACTAGTCCGCAACTATTTTTGTTATCATGCCAATTCCAATCTCTGGAACTTGACATTACTGTTTTCCAACTGAAAAATGATAAAAGAGTTTTCAAAAACTATTTTTGAGCCTGCGAGGCTGTATCTGCATATTAGCTGACTAGTAGTGGATCGGGCTGCGCGCCGCAGCAGGATATATGTTGGATCGGACTGCACGCCGCAGGAATATCTCTATGAGATGTGCTTGGGCTGTAGGAGCCCCTCCGGAGTCTGAACCCCCACAGTGAGCACGGGTACCCAAAATTGGAGTCGGGCTACACGCCGTAGCGGTCATATCATGCATTTGCATTGCATTTAGCTACATCTGCTAGCCGTTATGCTATTTATTGGTATTTGTTGGTGCAGGTACAGTGAATATTGATTCTATGACAGGGTAGCTGATTATAGCTTTACATAGTGTTTTATTGCGGATTTCTTATCTGCGCTGTCTTACCCTTGTTTATTACCACTGAGTCTGGCAGTACTCATCCCCTGCACCTTGTGTGCAGATCCAGGTACCTCTCAGCAGTGATCCAGTAGCTGTGCGAGGCGACATCTGTGGGATATACGAGGTAGCTGCAGCGTCCGCAGGACCCGATATTTCTTCCTACCGTCTTTTGATTTTGTATTGACATTTCTTTCCGCACTTGGTATTTTTGTAAACTTTTATACACTCATGTTCAGTAGAGGCTCATGACTCTTGACCCTTGGTCTATGGGAGTTGATGTATTATGGGACTTGGTTCCCCGTTTTCGTTACATGTATTGCTGTTATTTCGTGAACTAATTTGCTTAAATGGGTTAAAGAGAGCTTCTAGCTCCGTGGTTGATATGGATTGGTCAGGCTGGCTTAGCAATGTGCTGGGCGCCATCACGACCGGATTTGGGGTCGTGACAGGTTTTCTACTTAATCAACCTTCTTTTGACACTTCTTGCAGCTAACATAGTACCATCCTTTTCCAAGTTCTAAATTCTCTATACTTGCTACAATCCAACATGGACCTTCCTGCTAAGTAAATACATTAAAAAAATGTTGAATAAATAGAAAACCAACCGTCAACAAAAGACATTACAAATATGGTCTATCTGAATATCAATGATTAAATTTAAACCATATTTAAGAATTGTTAATCTTCCAAAATAGGAAACATTAATTGAAATCATAAAACAACAGAACTATAAGCCAAAACAAAAGTTAAAATTTAATGCAAATACGTAATAAATATTAGACTAAGGAAAAATTATAAATAAATGTAATGGAAATAAGTAGAGAATATGTTGTTTCAAATTAACAAAGAGAAAAGATAGATACAATATTAGTAAAAACTTATTCTTAAAACTCAATAGCTTTATAAAACAATTAAATAACAGAAATACAAATGTGCAGTTTTAAACTTATAACATGAAAGTTAGAGTTAAATTTATACAGCAGAAGTTATTTGACTTACTTGCATGGATTTCACTAATTGGCCAATTATTTTCACTTGAACAATGCCCTTTTCCAACTCAGCCGAGACAGAGTAACTTTGTTGAGAGATGCTTTGAGTCAATCTCTCTGAGTTATTATCCCGAACAGAAAATAATCTATATTTATAAATTAATACAACAATTATATGTATAGTTGGAATTTTTTTTTGTTTAGTGTATAAGCAGTAAAATGTTATATATGTAAACCAATAGATGTATAAATAATTTTAACCGTGTTTTAAATTCTTCAGTTTGAGGGAGATTTGGATTAATCCACAGTTTTGATGCATTTCAAGTATTGCGCACAAAATATGAATCTACAAAACAGCGTTTGTGTAAGATGTAATTAATAAATGTCGCATTTTAATGAAAATGGTGTAATATTGATATTTATGGGCTTTTATGAGCGGCATAACAACAATAATAGGATGGTTGTTAGAATTGAGCAGATGAGGTACATTTTCATCAACAAACTCACCCCAAAATATTGCAGACAACTTCTTCCTCCTGTAAAATTGGATTAAAAATAAAATTTTACCATATGCAATTATCAAATGAATCCTTAAGTATTATTTGTAAGTTTATTCTTACTCATCATCTTCTAGCTCAATATCCATAAACTTCGTAGAATTTCCACCATGTATTTATGTGTGAACCTCAATGAAATTAACAATTTCTCCAATGACATCTAATAAGACAACAAAAATTGTTAAAATAAAAATTAAAAAAATTTCAAAATTTAAAATGTGGTAAAACTCATATTTACCAAATAATCCAGTCTCATTGACCGTCCACCTTATTTATCAATTGATCATATGGACGCAAATCAAAGATATTCATTGGGAAAAGTCGATCATTTATTTCAGTCACTGTTGTTCATTGAGTAAACGTGAGCCTCAACATATGTTTCGTGCTGTTGAACTTCTCCTTATTATGGCAAACAATAAAGTTCGCCATATGATATAATCCAACATCAGTAATTTTCGTTTTGAAAAAATGCAAAACTGACTTACCAATAGTAGCACTTATCCGATCACCCTACAATAAATTTATATTAGAAATCATATAGTACAAAGAATTCTATTAATAGTAAATTAGATTAACTATTATTTTAGAGAGTCTAAGTTAATAAAAAAATAAGTAACAATAAATGTGGAAAAATTACAGATTTGGAGCAGAGTTCACGATAAAATGTAATATCATGTACGACTGGAAAAACTATTATCCACATAAGGACATGAAGTCGAGGGAATTTATATAATATGTGACTTGCATTTACAGTTGATACAATTGACATGACCCTTTGTTGTGAAAGTTTATAAGTTTTTGCCAACAAAAACTAAATTGTAAAAATTAAAGTCATTAACTACATGAATGCGAGAGAGTTTATAACATATGCAAATTTAATTTACTATTCTACTAAAACAAAGTTGGCTGGATTGTGAAAGTAGTTTGCTGCAAAGTTGACCATAACTCATGTACACTACAGTTTCTTACACAAATTTTAGTACCAATTAGAAAAATATAAAAATTATATTTACAGCATATAAGGATGGAGAAGTATAAGTTAGCAAATTACACGAAAAGGTTAACAACAAACGTGGTTAACTGTTATTTATTCTAATATAGGTTGAACGTGTGAAAATACGATCAAAATAATTTCAATGATTCATCAATCGATTCTACTTATTGTAATCGAACAACAACAGGGGAGATCCATTAAACCAAAATTACGATCAAAATAATTTCAATGATTCATCAATCCATTCTACTTATTGTAATCGAACAACAACAGGGGAGATCCATTAAACAAAAATAATCATATAAAATATGTAAAATACCTTTTCGTCTTGTAGTACCAATTCAATCGACATTATAGTTCCTGGATTGAAACGATCTGGTACTTTCCACACACGAACAACACGAACTTTCAATTTTCATCGCATCTTCGAAATTGTTATATCGTTGATGAAATCAATGTTAGTTGCCATCTTGTGCAGAAAGAATATGATGTATTAAAGATCTTGATTTGCGAAAAGCTTTAAACTTGAAAAAGCTTTTGTTGATGAAGAGATATAAACTGTTGTAGGATAGAGAAGTTGAACAACTATAGAACTACATTGAAGAGGTCATTGTAGATCTTTGAAAGATAGGGCTGCTATTATACAACAGTTAGGAGGTAATTTCAAGTGGAAAAAGTATTTGAAGTTTTAATGTTGCACCCAATCTTTAAGTATTTTAGTTAATCTATGAAACTTCAATAAGACTGATTTTATATAGAGCGTTGTAGCTCAAATATCAAGCAAAAGACATGGAAAGAGTATCAGAAAGATCATGTCGATTGATAATCTAAGCTAGATTACATCTTAGGATACTTTTGTAAAGCTGGTATATCAACCTCAGGTCTTCTCTGCCAAGAAGATTAAATAAAAGAAAGCTAATGCATAAATAATAGAGGTTTTAATTGAGAAATATATCACAAGTACACCAGTGTATGCTAAACATATTCCATTAATACTATCCACAACAATTCATCCTACCTATATATGGAGTAGATTGTTGAGACAGCTAATCCAACCATGGTACGCTTTCTACCTCTTTGTCGCACTAGAAGTTGTAATTTAAAAAAACCAAGAAGTCAGTATAGCAATAAATGTAAACATTAAACTATTGCCAACTCTAGAAGATACAAGGGAACTTAACTACCAAAAATTGTAGAGTACACACCTTGGGCAAGCTTATTTAATGTTGAACACCATTGTTTGGAGGATTTCTTGTACGCAACAAGTATCTTTTCCATCTACAAAATGCATACCGTTACAAGATTACATCTATCTGTATAAGATGTTGTTTATGGGTGGAAATCTATTTCGATATTGCTTTTGCGGTGTGCATTAGGGGCGGGGCAGGTTTGAGAGTAGGGACGATCATGTTTATCAGCCATGCGAAAGAAAGAGTAAAGCAAAACGAACACTTAAAGCCTCGGTTTGGTGAAAAAGCAAGAACTACTGACCGTACTTACCACATTTCCACATGAAGAGTGCATAGAAAGCAATGCTCGTTCAAGTACATATAAATCTACTGCTTTATCTTCTGGAAGGGTTGATGTAAAACTCAGACCAAAATCAATCAATATCTGTTGAACTACTGTAGACGTTTGGAAAGTAAACAGTTACTAAATTCTGGAAGCAGTATACACGTTTGGGAACTGAAGAGTTTTTTTATGTAATGGATGGTTATTTAAAAACTGAAATTTTTAACTCCTTTAAAACATTATACACGTTAGAAGAACTGAAGAGATTTTTAATGTTATGGGTGGTTATTTAAAAACTGTAATTTTTTTACTCCTTTAAAACAGTTTTGTCCAAAGAAGGTGGAAGGATTTTATAAAGTAACGCTTTTTTTTTTTTGTTAACTTCCTAATGTTTAAGAGGTTCGTCTTAATGTAACAGGTGTCAATTGGTTGTTATGCCATTTGGTTTAATTAGAGGCAATTATCCCTGGCTTTTAATAATATATAGATGTGGTGTGGGAGCCCACTTAGGGGTGTGCATCGATCGGTTCTGTTCGGTTCGGTTTTGAAAATTATCGGTTTTGCCTATCGTTTATCAGTTTACAAATTCATCACCCGATAATCAAACCGATAAGATATTGGTTATCGGTTATTGGTTTATCGGTTATTGATCATTATCGGTTCGGTTATCTGTTTACCCACTAAAATTAAAAGTGATGAACGCTGAATATTAAAAGTGAATGCAACAGAAGACTGCTAGTATGATACTGCTTTCAAATCCAGCTGCTAGTCTGCATAAAGACTAAAAGATTCAGCGTTACTGCTTTCTAAAAAAATCAGCGCTACTGATTTCTCAAATGAAAGAAATCACGGACTATAACTGGGCAGTTCAGTTGATTGGGCAATACTACTGCTTTCTCACAACTGGGCAACGCTACCAGTCCTAAAATATTTCTCACAACTGGGCAACGCTATTGCTGAGTACAACGCTACTGCTTTCTCAAGTTCAAGACGAAACACCAATAACAATTTTAAACCTGCTATATATGACACAACTGAGTAGATGGAATGAAACCAGAAAGATTATTATATCCAAGATAAATGTGAGTAACAAATTCAAGGTTTGCAATTGAAGGACTCTAGGTCCCAGAAATATTAGACCTAGGCAAGTTTATGCCAGTAACCTTATGGTTATTGTCACGGCTTAATCCCCACCAACTTCCATCACAAGGATTATTACCAGACCATGATTCAACAAGCCTAGAAGGATAATTCACAAGAAACAAACAGAAAAATTAACAGAACAATTAACAAGAAGCAGAAAAAATCTTGAGCAAATAAAAGCTATTGAGCAAACAGAAGCAAACATATCGAGGAAACAAAAAAATTAACAACAAGCAAAGTAGCAAATAGAAGACAAAACTGGTGCGATTGACAGAAGCAAACAGAAGAAAAAATAATCTTGAGCCAAACTTACACGATGAGGGAGTATGGCAGACAAACGGAGAACTGGTGGTGAGACTATTAACTCTTGGGGGTTGGGGCTGCGGCGAACTAGGGTGACTCGAGAGCATTGAACTCTGAAGACTGAGTGAACTGTGAAGAGGGAAAGGGAATTAGGAAAATAAAACCCTAGTATATACTTAAGGGTAAATTAGTAAATTACTTAATTCTTATTGGGTTATCGGTTTTTACCCAATAATAAAAATGCAAACCGAGACCAAACCGATAAACCAATAAAAATTCTTTTTACCCGTTATCGAACCGTTAACCCAATAACCCAATATCGATAACCCAATAAAGAATTAACGGTTTGGGTTATCGATTTGAACCGATATATGCCCACCCCTAAGCCCACTTACATGTCACTAATTAGTACAATAATGTGGCTTGAGTAAGTTTTGATGATTGACAAAGAAACACATGCAAAGAACAAGGTCCATACTCAATGTACACAGGCACGGGCAAATTCAAGCACAAGGCATGCACGTGAGAGGATTAGCACAAGTGGTTATATTTGATATCTCGTGAACGAAAAGGTTGCATAATTGATAAGGAGCATGACTACTTACTTGAAGAGAACTCAATCGTAGATAAAGAAGGAGTTAGAAGTTTAAGATAACTAGAACTCTTTCAGCATGGAAGAGTAAAGCATTAGAACTCTAGTTATTTCTTATTGTATTATTTCTATAAACATCGGTTTGTTCTATTTTATATGTGACGCACAAACTCTTGAGTTAATAAGGAATTGAGAGAAAAATAGCAATGCATTTTGCAAGTAATTTCCGTGTGTTTCATGTGTGCGAACCTTAAACTACTTGAACCGGATAGAATAACCAGTTCCAAGTGTATGTCTTTTATTATAGTTCAACTATAGCAGGGCTTTTGAGTTGTACCTTTCAGCTTTCTCTATAAGAAATTGTACTATGTATTTTGGAGTTGTATTGCTCAAGTTAAAGTTAACTTGAAGTTGTCGCAACAACTTGAGTTTGGTTGTCACAAAGGGTTAAATGTAATCCTTAGGTTTACAAGAGTTTTGTAAACATTATTTTTGACACAATGATTTAGTGAAGTGTTGGGAAAACTTTTACTGGTAGTAGGTCGTTGTTTTTTTACCTTTTGAGACGAGTGTTTTCCACGTAGAAGAGATTGATCCTTCTATAATCCGTGCACGCAGAAAAATTAAAAACCACATAAATAACCCCACCCCACCCATATTGTGTGGTATTAAAGTATAAAACACCACTTGGTATAAGAGCGGGTTATTCTTGAAGAGGCTAACACTTTAGGAGAAGATCAAAACGAGTGCACCATCTAAAAGTTAGAAAACGTAATCCACTGCTAGGCCACCACTCTTTAATGGCCAATACTACTCTTGGTGGAAGTCAAGAATGAGAGATCACATACAGGATGCAGACTGTGAGTTATGGGATATTGTCACTAATGGTCCACTTGATACTTTGGAAAAAAAATATCGAAGGAGTACATGTGCTAAAGACAAGAGTTGATTTAAGAAGTGGGAAAAGAATGACAAAACCAAGATATTTCTTTTTTGTGGACTTGGTCTAGATGAGTACAACATAATTTAAGGTTGTTCCACTGCCAAGAAAATTTGGGACATACTACAAGTGTCACATGAAGGAACAACTCATGTGAAAAGAACAAGTGAAACTTTATTTTACTCCAGTATAAAAACATTGCTACTTGGATGGAGAAACCTTTTAGGAGATGTACACAAGGTTTACAATATTGATAAAATAAACTAAATCTCTTGGCGAGATTATCCCTCAAGAAGAAATGATTGAAAAGATACTTAGTAGAGTCTTGACAATTACTTGGGAAAGTAAGATTATTGTTATTCAGCGATGAAACGGTATTGCTACACTCCCAATGGATGAATTGATTAGAAATCTCACTACTTGTGAACTTATGAGACAACCCATGAAAATGAATGTACCTAAGAAGGAAAGGAGTTTGGCACTTAATCCTTGTATGATCGAAAATATGATGAAATAGACATTATCACCAAAGAATTCAAGAAGTGCCTAAGAAGAGAAAAGGGTTTTTCAAGAAGTAAAAATTACAATGATACAAAAGCTCCGGAGAAGCAAAATAATGATTGTTGCTACAAGTATAAAAAGACCGATCACATGATTAAGAATTGTTCTTTGTGGGAGACTGAGTGAAAGAATGAAAGAGTTGAATGAAGGAACATATTAATCCCAAGAAAGGCAACAACAAAGAATCAACCAAGGCTAGTTGCTGCTTGGGAAAAAATCTTAGATAATGATGATGATGGTGATTGAGCACTAATGGATACTGGAGAATATGATGAAGAAGTTTAGGTAAGTGTCTTTCATCTCAAAGACATGATTAAATTTTTGTCTAAAGAAAGATTATCTGAATTAATAATAGAGCTTATTGATGAATCTGAGGATTTGAATAATAAAAAGAACAGTTGTCAAAAGAATTTGTGATTTTGAAGGCTAAGACCAAAAACCTGAAGCTTAGGACTTGTGAAACTGAAAATATTGTGTTGGGGAAGTAAGTTCATGCACTTGATACAACTACCATAGATCTTCGATCTAAAAATTTGAAATTGAAACTAAGAACATGTAAAAGATAGTTGGTGGCACACGACTCACTTTAGAAGAGAACGTAGGTAAAATGAAAGATGATTTTGTATAAAAGGGATGAACAAGTAAGAGTATTAAAGGAGGACTTGATCAAGGTCAAACATGAGCTAGACAGAACTTGTAAACGAAACAGGTCATCTGATGCACTTTCATCACTACAAGAACATCATAGTAGCAACAGAAAAGGACTTGGCTTTGAAAACTCTACACCTTAGTGGGGTCTCAAAAGCAAGTACCATACACTTTTTGAGAATAAAATTTGCACACATTAAGATAACATTGGTCACTATAAAAGTGATTGCACTGCAAATAAAAGGCAGATAGAAAGAACAAAAAAAATTATTATAGGGAAAATAGAGTGCCGAGTTGGGCCAAAAAGAATTTGATTTTTCCTTTTGCCTATAGAAGGCACTCAAACTAGTTTGGGTCCCTAAGACTAACCCTTGATTTGTTTTTGCAGGTCCAAGTTAAGGAAACGTCAAATATGGTATATAGATAGTGACTACTCAAATCACATGATTGTAAGAAATAACTAGTTCCTTTCACCCGAGGACCTTAAACGAGATAATGTTTTATTTGAAAATGGAAAGAAATGTGGGATCAATGGGATTGGAAATGTCGATAAGACTGATTCTAACTCTATTGAGAATATCTACTTGATAGATGGACTGAAGTACAATCTCATAAGTATATCACAATTATGTTATAGAGGTGACAAGGTATACTTCACCTCTACAAAATGCATTATGATAAATCTTACCACTAACAAGATAGTTCTGTAGGGAAAAAGAGTGAATAACATATATAAGGTGGATCTGTTCACACTTTTAGATAATGAACTCACTTGCTTAAGTGTGTTGGACATTGATTCCCTCATTTGGCACAATAAACTTGGATATGCAAGTCTAAACCAGCTCAACAAACTAGTCTTCAATGACTTGGTGATAGGACTACCTAACATTATGTTCAAGAAGAAAAAGTTTGTGAGGCTTGTGCAAGGAGAAGCAAGTAAGATCCTCTTTTAAAAACAAGAAAATGGTAAGTACTACTAGAACGATAGAACTTGTCTATATGGATCTATGTGGACCAATGAAAATAATGAGCACATGTGTTAAGAAATATGTCATGGTGTTAATTGATGATTACTCTAGGTTTACCTGGACATTGTTTTTAACATCTAAAGATGAATCATCTGACATGTTCACTTCATTTGTTAGAAAAAAATCATAAATAACTAGGTAATCAACTTACATCATTTAGGTCTGATAATGGTACTGAATTTCATAATGCTAATTTTTTTGAATTTTGTGATGAGCATAACATAGATCATAATTGTTCTGCGTCAAAATTTCCACAACAAAATGAAGTAGTTAAAATAAAGAATATGACATTGGAGGAAATGGCTAGGACTATGTTACTTGCTAGTAAATTTCCCCATAACTTATGGGTAGAAGTTATGAACACTGCATTCTACATCATAAATAGGTGCACGACTAGACCTCTTGTTGAGAAGACTCCCTATGAGTTACTGAAAGGGATAAATCCAAATATATCACACCTTAGGGCATTTATATGCAAGTGCTTTATGCACAATAATGTAAAAGACTCCCTAGATAAGTTTGATCTCATAAGTGATGACTCTTGAGATATTCTTCACGTAGTAAAACTTATAAAATTTATAAGAACTATGCGTGTAGAAAAAAACGTACATGTTTTTTGTATGAAACTAACATTCTTTCTGACAGGCAAGAATTAGATGATGAAGAAATTAGGCTGGTAAGAAACATAACTAAAGCAACAGTCCAGCTTGAAGTTGCATTAGAGAAAGGAACATGTGATGGAACAGGTCCTTCTACCCGGGGCAACATGAAAGGGGAACTGAATAGAGAAGAATTGATCCTCAAATCGAACCTGTCCATGAACCTGCTACACAGCCACAAAATATTGAAGGAACCTCTAGAGAAAACCAACTAGTTGTGAAAACCTTACAAGCATCAAATTTCTCATCCCATTGGAAACATAATCACTAATCTAACCTCTAGAATCAAAATCAGATCTTCTTTAAAGAATCTCTATACTTTTGGTGTCTTTTTATCTCTTGTTGAAATTATAAGTGTTTTTCGAGGCCTTGCATTAGTACACTAGATGTATGTAACCGAATGAACTCAACCAATTTGAGAAAAATCAAGTCTGGCATATGGTACCAAGACCCAAGGACGGATCCGTGATTGCTACTAAATAGGTCTTCATAAATAAACTTGTTGGAGACATAATAGTTACAAGGAACAAGGCAAATTGGTGGTTCATGGATATAGTCAAGAGGAGGGCATAGACTATGATGGGACTTTTGCTCTAGTTGCAAGATTAGAAGCAATTATACTCCTTAGAGTCTTTACGATTTACATAGAATTCACTCTCTATTAGATGGATGTCAAGAGTGCCTTCCTCAGTGGCTATCTAAAAGAAGAATTGTTTGTCAAGCAACCTTGTGGCTTTGAGAGCAAGGAATGTGTAACAATTGCTACAATATCATAGTATATTGAAAAGAACTAAATATATAGTAGTGGAAATAATGAAACTAAGAATATAGGAGAAGATACAAAAGATAGTAAAAGAAGAGAGATGAGAAGCTTAGACCCAGAAAGGGGAAAAGAGGAACATACCTTTCTTCAACAATTCGCATAATCTCCAACTCAAATCCACTACCCTTTTTAACAGTAGTCATAGGGTACGCGCGTTGCGCTTGTATCCATATCAATGAATATAATTTTGTTTAAAATTATGTAAATATTAAATTTATCTGCCATAGATTATAAAATAAGATTAAATGAAAGTCTTTGTATTTTAATATAATATAAATAAATAAATAGATATTTACAACACAAGCAAAATTTTATTCAATTTTAAATTTCTAATATTAGGAGTCGTACTTAATTCAAATAGAAAATTTTAATAAAATTTTAGATAATTTATAGTTTTAAATATTAAAAAATTATTTTAATTTATAGTACAATATTATATGTTTTTGGAATAAAACTTGTTCAACAAACACCTTTGTGAAATCACATAATTATAATATTTGTAATTCATTTGTTTTATCTGTCATTCACCTAATTATACATTATACATTCTAGAAAATAATACAGAATACCAAATACATTATTTATATATTCTATATCTATTATTAATACACTATTATTATTATTATTATTTTTATTAGTAAAAGAAAACATTTAATCTTGTGTCATATACACAAATACTATTTTAAACATTGTTTCAATCCTTATTTTATTATTATTGATGTCTAATAGTTTGAAGTCAATAAATTACAATAATATTTAAATTCTTAATTGGATATTTTCTAATACTATACGAATTGTACAAACACTACAATAATTAAGTGAAACTACATTTTAAAAGGGTAAAAAAGACGAACTGCATTTTGCTAAGGCCTTCATGCTTTTAATATAGTACTAGTCTTATGTTACGCGCTTTGCGCGTGTATCTAAATCTGTATAAGAATAATATGCTTTTATTATAAAATTAATTTTTTTGAAAATATAAGTTGCTGAAAATAATAATTATTGATCATATTTAGCCTGCGCAATAAATGAGAAATATGACTTTGAGTTTTGGTGTTTCCGTTAGCTATCGAAGTAATCTAATTGCTTTTTTGAACCCTTAATATTTATTTTAATATTTTATTTTACCTTTAAATTTTAAAGTTTTACTATTTTGATGCTAATTATATTTTAATTATATGGTAGGAGCTCAAATAAACGCCTACATCAAGTGTGCCATAAAGGTTCTTTAATTATGTTTCCAAATATTACATAATTTTAGGATTTTCTATATATTTCAAATATGGAAAATTTTGATAATTAAAATTTTAGTTATTTTTTATTTTAAATATCCTAAAGATTAGGAAAAAATTATTAAATGACTATTATGTCTAGTGTAAACTTTATTTTTAAAGGGTAAAAAAGACGAACGACATTTCACTAAGGGCATTCGTGCTTTTAATATAGTATAGATTACTATTTTGATGCTAATTATATTTTAATTATATGGTAGGAGCTCAAATAAACGCCTACATCAAGTGTGCCATAAAGGTTCTTTAATTATGTTTCCAAATATTACATAATTTTAGGATTTTCTATATATTTCAAATATGGAAAATTTTGATAATTAAAATTTTAGTTATTTTTTATTTTAAATATCCTAAAGATTAGGAAAAAATTATTAAATGACTATTATATCTAGTGTAAACTTTATTTTTAAAGGGTAAAAAAGACGAACGACATTTCACTAAGGGCATTCGTGCTTTTAATATAGTATAGATAGATAGATATAGATAACCGTCCTAATCCTACACTCTACTACTCATCCTGGATCCCAAATTAACCCGGACCTATTACTTATTCTCGTCCCTATAGCTCGTGTCAACCCAATAGCTACTTGTATGATATTGGGCTAGATATGATTTATAACAATACTCCCTTCCTCATTAAGAACCTTGTCTTAAGGTTCAAGTTAAGAATAACGATACCCACTACCTCCTAATCAAATAGCTCAATGCCAAGGCATGGTTTATGACTTGAGAAAAAAATGTGATCTAGTGCACCTGTTATGGACCAATTACCTTGGTGATTGCAGCTCTTAGTAGAGAATAATAAACTTGAATGCCATCAGAATTTGCCATTCATAGAGACCTGGACTTGCGTGCCATTTTTAGAAGCAATTAACAATAAGGTAAATCAGCAAACCAATACAAACATTCCAGTAGCGAACCTCCACAAAAGCCTGAACTCGATTAAAGAGAAACTGCCTTTTTGTGGTACTCAAAATTCTTCCTTTGAGCATTTAATAACTTCCCAATTAGTCCAAATATTTAACACTAACATATTATAAGAAGATGATAAGCACATATTCTCAATCAATGTAATACATGTGTAACCAAACATCCCCAAACCGCTTATCAAAATGGTAATAGTATCAACAATGCCTCATTCTATCCATTCTACTTTAGTATAAATTCTTAATTGAATGGAAAGATCAATTATGTTACCTTGAACTACTAGAAATGGGTCCCAAGTGAAATTCTTCATGGTCACAGTTGAGTCAATTTCTTCTCTATCAAAATCAATACTCACATGATAGGCCACAATGTAGGAAATAATGTCGAATAATTGGCAGCTAAGTAATTTATCAACAACGCTGCTAGGAGCAAAAGTTATTTTGAAATCACTTGAAATATAATACATGCAACACCTTTAACATGCTCAAACCCTTGGCACGAGAATTAACCATGAAGTATTGATAAACAATTTTAGAGGCTCTCTCTCTACGACGACCCAACCCGTCGTCACATAAGATACCGTCCCATTTTCACCATATTCTGTTGCTTTATATTTCAATGTCAGTATTTGAGTTGATCGGGTAGAACTGGATTGGTTTCAGTTGGAAAGGAGGCACTTAGCCTCTTAGAAGGAAGCTTGTTTTGAAAAAGTCAATCGGAAGTTGACTATATAGTTAGAGGGTTCGGATGTGAAATCTGGTGGTTCGATTAGCTTCGAGAGATGATTTGTGACTTAGGAGTGCGATCAGAATTGAATTTGGAGGTTCGGTGTAGAATTAGGCTTGAATTGGCGAAGTTTGAATTTTGGCGAATTCCAGTTGATAGGTAAGATTTTGATCCGAGGGTCGGAATGGAATTCTGAGAGTTGTTATAGCTTCATTAGGTAATTTTGGATATGTGTACAAAAATTCAGGTCATTCAGACGTCGTTTGGTCGAGTTTTTGATCGAATGTGAGTTTCAGAAGAATTTATTAAGCTTAGGCTTTGATTTGGTGAAAATTGATGATTTTGGTGTTAAGGGTAATGTTTCGATAGTTCGAGCAAGTTTGAATAAGGTAATAGGTCATATATGTGCTTTGGGTTGGGGTCCCGGGGGCCTCGGGATGAGATCGGGTGGTTGAACGGAGGGTTTGGAGTTTATTGCATGGATGAAGTTTGATGGTTCTGTCATTTCCTCATCTGCGGAAAAGGGACCGCATAGGCGGTTCCGCAGATTCGGCTAGGTGGTCGCAAAAGAGGTCCTTGAAGGACCCGGGGTGTTCCGCAAAAGAGAATGTGGGTTCGCATAAGCAGTTTGTGACCGCAGAAGCTGTCCCTGGTGAGTTAAGTCAGACCGCAGAAGCGGTCAAGTTGGCGCATATGGTGTGACTGCAGGTGCGGTAGATTAACCGCAGAAGCGGAAATCGACTTAGGTTTAAATGAACAGTGTTTCACGAATTTGAAAGAGAAGAAAAATATTTTGGACTTCAGCTTAGGCGATTCTTGGGCGATTTTGGAGAGAATTCGAAATGGTTTCATCAGGTATGAACTATTGGACTCGAATTATATTTATATAGTGTAAAATCATGGATTAAACACTAAAATTCAAGGGATTTAATGCAAAAAAATTGAAGAACTAGGGTTTGGGTTTTTAAATGAGAAAATGGGATTTAAGGGAGCATTTGGACTCCAGTTTTGATGAACTTTATATGTACGGACTCGTGACGAGACGAGGAATCCGGTGATGTAAATTTTGTATTTTTTCGAGAAGTGAGTCCGGGTCTCGGGTTTTTTCAACTTTGTATTTTTGGGTGTTTTTCAAGTTCTTTCAATTCAGTTATGTTCCATTAGCTTGTTATAACGTATTCTTTGGGGATTTGATCAGTTTGGCGCACGATGAGGTCGATTCAAGAGGGAAAGGCTTAGCAGACTAGTCTTGTGGCTGGTTTGAGGTGAGTAATAGATGTAGTTGATGACCTGAGGGTTTGGAACCCTGGTATATCACATTGTGATGTTATGTTGAGGCGAGACACGTACTCTACGGCGAGCGCGGGGTCGTTTGTGATTGGGGACTATGGCTTAGTCCGTCCGAGTGATATTCATACCGTGTTATTGGTTAGAAATTGGTTGGTAAACATCCTACTTGGATTGTTATGGGTATA
Source organism: Nicotiana noctiflora (assembly GCA_032618575.1). Lineage (NCBI taxonomy): Eukaryota > Viridiplantae > Streptophyta > Magnoliopsida > Solanales > Solanaceae > Nicotiana > Nicotiana noctiflora. The sequence goes on along the minus strand of JASVEL010006151.1, from coordinate 182,655 downwards.
TTTGGGCTGTATGCCGATTATTTGGATCCCTTAGGGATTATTATCACTGTTTCCATAATGTTAGCATGTTTTCATGATATCAGTCCTGAATTAAACGATGTCTCGAAACAATTAGCAAATTTTTAAGGTTTTCAACACTTAATCTATAATTCCTGATAATTGGAACTAAAAATGGTAAATTTGACTGTGCCCGTGTGGCTTGTATGCATATAATTGGACTAGTTGTGGATCGGGCTCCATGACGAAGCAAATGCTGCGATGATATTGCACTTGGGCTGTAGGAGCCCCCCTTGAGGCTGAACCCCCACAGTGAGCGCGGGTACCCAAATGGATCGGGTTGCGCACCACAGCGATCATGTGCATTGCATTGCATTCATGCATCAGTATTTGTCTGTTTTATCTGTCATTACTTGTTGTTGTTCCACCGTTAAATGTGTAGAATTATTGGTTATAGTTTTGCATTGTTATATTTCGGTATTTCTTACTGTCATTCATTATACTTTACTCCCTGCACCATGTATGCAGATACAGGTGTATCGGGAGCATAGTCGAGCTATTTGCTGCTTTCTAGAGGTTTTCCCGGAGTTGTCGAGGTAGCTGCCCGCGTCCGCAGGACCCGACTCCTTCCCTTTACCCTTTTTTTTTTTTTTTTGCACTTTAGAACATTTGTATTACTGAGGTTTTACTACTCTTTATTGTTAGAGGCTATAGACTCATGACCCCAGGTCTTTGGAAGTTTTATTGGTGTTATCACGATTCTCAGTATTGTTTCTATCTATCAGTTGAATCATTAAGACTTGCTATCTATTATAAATAGTTAATTAACTGATATTGAGCTTCGTATTCGGGTTGAGGGTGTTAATGGTTAAGCTTGCCAAGCAATTGTGTTGGGCGCCATCACGATCGGAATTGGGGTCGTGACACTCTCCACTTAATCCCATCACACCTGCTATGAACAAATTATAACCCTGATTGTTTATATTTACAGACAAGATTTTCAACATTACCAAGTTGAGTTCATGTATATCATGCCCTGCAACCATATAATTTTCATTGACACCAGAAAATGTATAACCAACTCCTTGCACTACTCGATGCTTTACCTTTTATACACTCCTCAAGTTTAATGCATTCCACTCTTGTAACGTGTCAGTAAGTACATTTGTTGTGGGCTGCATCTTCATGTACTGTTGTGTGGTGTCATAATTTTATGCAGTAAAGTATTTCACTGTATTAACCCCACCAGGATCAAAGAAAATATATGGCCAAGTAAACCTTGCTAGATCAAACATAGCAAACAAGAGTCTGGCGGCTTTATTGATCAAAATATTTGATGACTGCTTTGAGTAACTTTCAATAATTTCTTGGAACACTATATGTAGTTTCTCCTCCCTAACATGCAGGCTTGAATCAAACAAGAATCCAAAAGGATTGCGCTCCTGCCTAGTTTCATCCCAATAGTCCAAATAGGCGTTGATATCATGGTGGAACCAAAATATATTTTCAAAATCTACCTTAGAGTTGATTCACAGTGACAGTCTAAGAGGAGGAAACTTCCTTTAGTTTGTCTGTCTTCCCAATTGTCCATGTTGTAGGTAATGACTTTTGTCTTTAAAAAATCCTAATTTGGAGTTAAAACTTCAGATTCAACGGATAAAAACACACATGAATCTACCTGAAAATCTTGCCCAGTGTCACACCAATTGTGCAGACATCTATAAAATAGGATAGTCCCTATTAGTGATTCAGGCACATAGTAGAGATACGTGCAAGACCTCACATGAAAACAATAAGAAGAATCAAGCATATGGCCATCATACAAATTGACACTAACACGCAAAAAGAGTATTTAACAAATAGAAAAGTTACCACATGTGACCAGGCTAGGGAAAGAATCTAGAAGCATAGTGGCAAATTGACTAAGTTGCTAAGTGGTATCTCGCTGTGGACTTTTAGCAAAAACCAAGTACACATGGCTTGTGGTATTATCTTCAAAAGAGGATTCAATCTCAGGGGACAAAACATGTGCATTTAGTAGTTCAACACTAGATAGAAGCAAGAATGATTCATCAAAAGGAATTGGAAACAAAATATTGTCTGTAAATTGGTTCTGTGAAATAGTGCTAGTTCCTTGTGAAAGTTGGTCAGGTATTTCATCTTTACTATTTGCTAAAGTTGTAGTGACACTATTAATATAATCTATGAGATCTGTCATGACCCTAGTTCACCGATCGTGATGGCTCCTAGTCCCCACGACTAGGTAAGCCATAATATTTGCGGAAGAATAAATTAAAAATTGAACATATGAAAATAACAACTGAGTATAAGGCCGCCCGGCCTATGCAACTTTAAGGATAAGCGGAAGTCTACAACCAAATCCCAAAACCCGGAATCTCATGGGAAACACAGACTAATAGAAATCCAATAAATACTCTAATCTCCAGAATAACTACATCAATAGTATGATAGGACAACAACTCTACAACTAGAATAAGGAAGAAGACTCTTCGGTCCGCGGACGCTGCAGATATACCTTGAAGTCTCTGTATGTCTCCTCGCCTCAAGGATAGTGCGCCTGAGTAGAGGTACCTGGATGATTTGAACATGAAAAACATGCACAGGAAGAGCATGAGTACACCACAACGGTACTTAGTAAGTGCCAAGCCTAACCTCGGTTGGGTAGTGATGAGGAAAGGTCAACGCCCTACTGAGGTAAGCATAATAAATAAATAAATAACGAAAATAGTCTGAATAAAAGTCTACAACAAAAATCTAAACCGGATAAATACAACAAACAATAATAAATAGTAACAGTAACAATGCGAGGAAAATACTACTCTCAACCAGGAATAATAGCCAGGGATCTCTGGGTGTCCCGAGGATCTCTCAGTATCCCGAGGATCTCTCAGTATCCCGAGGATCTCTCCGTATCCTCTTCATATGCACCAAGAATCTCTTGGTATCCCACACCTTCATTTCAGAATAAGTCAAGTACAGGGGGAATCTCCCCGGGAAGCCGTAACTTAGTCCCGATATATATATATATATATATATATATATATATATATATATATATATATATATATAAACACGTGCCAAGGATCTCCTGGTATCCCACACCTTCATTTCAGAATAAGTCAAGTACAAAGGGAATCTCCCCGGGAAGCCGTCCCGTAGTCCCAATTTAAAACACACCACAACAACAACTCATAATCTCAGAATAAATACTAAACCATCACAAGTAATACTGATTTCTAATCTAAAATGCTTCACATAGTGCAAATAGTACAGTTAAACAATTAAGTAAGTAAGTCAGCTAAGCATGCTTCTCTAAGCTAGAACATGTTAAAAACTACAGTTTAAATGAACAAGTAGCTAGAGAATCTCAATATAATTACTCCAAGTAAAAACGAGTTTACAATAATTAGCTCAAGTACGCGCTTGTCACCTCACATACGAGGCATTTAAACAATCAAGGATCATGTCCTAAGGGGAAAGGTCCCCCACAGAAGGTTAGACAAACCACTTATCTCGAACCGGCTCAATATCACTAGAAATCGCGTCTTTTCCATGAGTATCCGACTCCAAATGGTCCAAATCTATTCAATTCAATTAGACATCGTAAATAATATTTCAAACAACTGATTTCACTATTAAATTTACAGTTAGGGCACGAAAATAGGTAAAATAACCAAAATTCCCCTCCAGCTATCATCAAGGAATCAAATATTTTTTACATTTTTAGAACCCTCGTACTCTCACGAGTCTAACCAAATAAAAATCTCCCAAATCGTAGGTCAAAAGCCCCCTCAAAACCCCATAGTTAGGTCTAATAAGTTTACCCACTTTCCATTTAGAAACACAAAATTAAAGGGTGAATTCGCGATTAGACTAATGGGTTTTAGTCATAGGAGAGTAGAGAATCGTTACCCAGTAATTGCCTTTGAAAAAACTTGAAATTGCTCCCAAATCCGAGTTCCAAACCTTGAGTTTTGGTAAAAAATGGCAAAACCTCATTTTTGAAATATTAAATCTTGCCCAAGTAAGTTGTTCATCGCGAACGCACGCGTTCGCGGAGAAAGAAAATTTTTATGGACAAAAATGCTCTACGTGATCATGAGGGAAGGGCCGTGAATGCGAATGCCCGGGTTCTAAAGCTACGTGATCGCGACAAGGCTTATGCGATCGCGTATAAGGAATTTGATGAGGTCCTACAATTGACCTACGCGAACGCATTGACTGGGACGCGAACGCGGAAAAGAGAACAGTTAAGCTACATGCACGCGGGATGTGGGACGCGATCACGATGAGGGAAGGAACTTCAACTACGGGAACACGATGTCTTCTATGCGAACGCGTAGAAGGAAACCTGACCTGCAATTTTCTGCAGAAATTTCCAACCTCAAATTGCCCTGTTGGGCATCCGAAATACACCCGAGGCCCCTGGGACCTCAACCAAAGTACCAAACCCATCTACATATCACATAACATTATTCAAACTTGAACTACTCATTAAACCACCTAAAACAATGCCGGAAACACGAATCAAGCCAAGATTCAAGCCTAAGAACTTCAAATTCCAACCAAACACACTTTCGATAAAAAATCTACCCAAACCTCGCCCGAATGACCTAAAATTTTGAACACACATCCCAAATGACATGAAGAAGCTACATCAACTTCCGAAATTCTAATCCGACTCTTGGATAAAAAACTCATTATCGGACCAGAAACTTCAAACATTCAAACTTCGGCATTTCAAGCCTAAATGAGCTACGGACCTCCAAATTATATTCTGAACACGCTTTCAACCCCGAAATCACCTAACGGAGCTAACAGAACCATCAAATTTCTATTTTGAGGTCGTCTTCATACTATTCTAAATACGGGCCATTTTTCAACTCTTACGCTCTCATTTAAGGAGTAAGTATCCCAAAACACTCTGAATCCTAATACCGAATGTCCCGGCAAACCAAAATAGCAGAAATGAGCTTAGGAAAAGCATTTAATAGGGGATTAGGGCGTAATTCCAAAAATAACTGGCCGGGTCGTTACAAGATCAATGTCGATAGATTCTGAACCAACCTGAATAGAGTTGGAACTGTTGATACCGATTCAACAAAATCAAGCCCGTCTGCTCTCTTGCACATTTTATCGAAAAAGTTGGCCACCTCTTGTCACACCTCCTTTTGTCGCACCCACCCTCGAGGGGTAAAGTGTACAAGGGAGTTTTTCCATTTTAAGTGACAATATTCAAAACAGGATTATTTTATTTATTTCAGAGTCGCCACTTGGAATAAATTGAGGTGTCCCAAGTCACCGATTTATTTAAATCCCGAATCGAGAAAATTTCGACTTTCCAAATGAAGTCTACGAACCAGAAATTCTAAGTAAGGAATTCTGTTGACCCGAGGGAAGGTATTAGGCACCCCCGGATCCCGTGGTTCTAGCACGGTCGCTTAAACTATTGTAAATGGCTAAAATATCTGATTTTAATACATGCTATAAATTATGTGCTTTTAATCAAATCTAAACCGCTTTACTATGCTAAAACTATACGTTTAAACCTTTAAATAAAACGGGCCTAATCGCCATATAGACCCAGGCCCCCTAACGAGTGTGCAAGTCAAACGTGTACTTGGATCATTTATTTTTAGCTTATGCCGGGTAGGACGACTATCGAAACATCAGCAACCTTTCAATTCATGTATTGCCAAAAAGCCGTTTGAAAAGTTATTTCCAATTACTATAGGCTAAGCGATAATATGCAGTCGTGATTCCAATTTTCTCTTTTTTTAATTTTTTTTAAAAACAAAAAAATACTAACACATCTATCTAAACAAAAAAAGCATCCAATTCAAAGAACCTTTTAATAAACATGAACATGCATCTTCGGATTTTATATATATCTCAACTTCTCTTATCAACTAGATTGAACATTTATTCGCGCGTGGCTTATTAAACTAGGACAAATGATTAGTGAAAGGCCATAAATTAGTAAGGGGACTAATTACTACGTCGCAAACTAGTTCGGATAATTCATTATCGAATATGAAACTTTCTATTTTTTAAATGATATGAAACCAAATTCTAAATTTCATTATCTAAGGTTTGACTCCTGATTCAAGACTGTCAAATATGAAACCAAATTCTAAATGACATTACCTGATTCAAATTGACTCCCATTTAAAAAAACTCACTGTTTCTATCTAATCGTTAATGAACATAAATTTTGAACCAAAAAAATGAATAAAGCTAACTCTAATATCAACATAATTCACACATTGTTGAGAGAACATCAACCCAGTTTTACAGTCCATAATTCAAATCAAACTACAACAGTCTTAAGTTATGCGACATACACCTTACGACTAATAGATGTACATGACAAGACAGTCTAACAAATGATCAACAAGCGACCAGAGATATAAATCCAATGAACATTTTTATTTCGAATTCTGATTCAAGTCTACGCCAACATGAGTTCAAAGCTATGTACCTGGAATATTGAATTTCAAAAAAAGGGTAGAGGAGTAAGATCAACGGCAGCAGTAACACCAGCAACAATACCAAACGAAACACACTTCGAACAGAAATATGTAATAACTTAAGAACCAGCAATGGTAGCCAATACTTAAACCAAAACAATTGAACTTGGATTTAACTAATAGTAGACCAACAAACCTTAGAAGAAGTTTCAAGCAAATTCCTGAGAGGGAGGGTAAACATCAGATACTTAAAACCTTAGCTTTCTCTCTGTCTTTTGTCTATTTCCAGTGTATTTTCTTTATATGGCAGAATGTTTATTTTTATCCTACTCCCCTCTTTCAATCAGGTCTCTTTCCTCCGGATTATTAGGTCCAAATGAGTAGTCAAAACCCCCTTTTTAAAGAAAAAGTGGTCTTCCACTATTAATTGTCTACTAACTATTGAATCCACTAAAATTGTTCCTCTTTTGACTACCTACAAGCACTTTATTTAATGCCCAGCGGCCCCCCTTAATCATTAAAGATTCAAATTTCAAATTAACCCCCATGATTACCCCTGAAATTACTATTATAATCCATCAACTATACCAAACATCCCCACAATTAACTAAATAGGACTCTGCCTTATTTCAGTTGTAAACAAACTAGCTACACTATCCAAAAATAGGCAAAGATTTTCAGGAATGAGAATGTGCATTAGAGAGATTTGAGAACCATGGCTTAACTAATTTTGAACAACTACAAATCTAATACCCTATGCGCAACTACTGAATGAATACATATTCAATACACATCAAACTACAAGAGAAACTGATCAAACCAAAACCTGAAGACTTCAAACTATTGAATTATTCTTATTGGAAGAAGAACCTACGTACACAACTTAAATTGGAATTATTACGAAATCCTATTAAAATACCAGCTTGCTGCATAATAACAGAAGTGGAGATGAAGAATTAGATAGAGCTCAAACCAACCTAAAACAAACTATCACAGGAAATAAGGACAGGACTGATAAATACAAAATGATACGAATGGGACAAAATAAATACAACTAATCCTATCAACAACCAAGAACTGTAAACCAGATAAGAAACAAAGATAACCAAACGTACACAGTAATCATTCTTAACACAAACATGAATTAGCTAATAAACAAAACTTACTTAATCGACCTGACAATTTATGACATATGCCAATCAACCAAAAGAAAAATGGATAAAAAAAGGGTCTGAAAGTGGAGGAGAGTTAATTATCAGAGGTGACGCACTAAACGTAGCCTAATCGGATAAAAAGGTAAAAACACAATAATAATCAACAATAAATTATAGAATAAAGAAAGAGAAATACCTCAGAACGGGCTAAACATCCAATTCGTTTAGTCGAACTTGAAACTCTACACCAGAGCCTTGATTTTGACCACACGGGATCTTAGCCATGTGTTTTCAAGTGAAAACACCTGGTCAAGATCTACCGTGGTCTCAATCACCATTGAACTTCGATTTCAATTTGGGCTTCAAACTCAGATTCAATATTTGAGACAATGAAGGATGATTTGAAGAAAATGAGTCCGAGATTTGGATTGGGGGTGGTCATATGGTCAAAGGGTGTTAGTTTGGGGTTAAAAGGAGACAATGCCGCCATTGGGATATTGTGGTGGCGGCTAGGGTTCATACCTGGAAGTCGAGATTCGAGTAGTTCCGGCTCGATTCGTAAGGAGGACAGGCTCATGGTTGGAATGGGGGGGGGGGAGGTCTTGGAGGTGCTATGGTGTAAAGGTGGGGTATTTTGGGCCACCGGAACCGCCGTGAGGCAATTTTCGATGGTGGATGGCGGCGGAGAATCTCTGAAGGTTTGAGGACGAAGAAATGAATTAGGGTTTAGCATTTTTCTGATTTTTTTGCCTTTGGTATATTAAAAAGGGTGAATTATTATGAGCCATTGGATCAATTGAGATCTATGGCTAGGATCTTTCATTAGGGGAAAACGACGTCATTTGGTTAAGTTGGGAGACCGGGTTGAGACGGGTAAAAGAGCGGGTCATTTGAATGTGTAGGGTGGATAGGATCTCAACCGTTGAACTGGTGTAATCCAACAGTTCAGGGGAGATGTAACAAATACGACGTTGTTCGGACGTTGTATTGGTCAGGTCTCATTGGACCGGGTAGGGGTTCACAATTGGGCCTGGTAAGGTTTGGAAATGTGGTGGCTAGAAATTCGGTTTGCTCCCTTTTCTCTTCTTTTTCTTTATCTTTTAATTAATCAAATTAAAATCCTTAATCACAAAAATACTAATTAATACTTAATTGTAGAATTGAGTCCTAAATGTCATATTTTTGTATTTTTAACTAATTTAAACAAATCAAGATGCACACACAAATGCGAACAAATAAGCAAAAATAACAACAAAAATCCACAAAATTGCAAACAGCGAATGGACTATTATATTTTAAATTTTGGGAGTAATTTTCTTGCGGGGCAAAAATCACGTGCTCACAGTTGCTCCTCTTTGTCCGGAAACACGAAGAGTTTTCGTGCAAAGACAAATGAGCGGATACGAGCGATTTTTGCCCGTTCGAGTACTCCGTGTGAAGCATTTTTTTAAAAGATTTGACCATGCCTTTGCTTCGGGAGGCCTCCTACGTATCCTGGGATATACAGGAATCATGTCAATATAGTTCGGAAAGTTTTGGTAGTTGGGACTACCGTGGACTAAGACCTTGCTGTTACTGTTGCTAAGTGTTGCTGCTGTTGCTGCTTACTGCTTACTGAACTCCTTATTACACCAAAAGAAAAAATTGAAATTAAACTAGTTGTGCCTATCTACTATGAGTTACAAGATTCCTATCTATGATTCTTTGGAACTTGATCTTGAGTCTTAGCTGATTTCTACCGCAGACTTCGATCTGAATCTTGATGCTCTCAGGCTGTGAGTATCTATTTCTTTCTGTAGCTTTTGAGCAGAAAAGGGATTGGCGGGGCTTGCGACTTCCATCAGATTTCAAGCAGTTCGCCCTTTCATTTGCCCTGACGTTCAAACTCGCTTCTTTTCTTCTTCTCTTCTATCTTGCTGGAGGGAAACTTGTTCCGTTGGTCTTTTTGTGCCTTGCGCTCTCTGATCAACCTGCCTTAAGACTTCCAAGACAAATAAACGAAATTTTCTGGCCCAGTTTGCACTAGGAAAATTTTGTGAGTTAGTTATGATATGTATCGAGCCAGTCACATCAAGATTGTGTATCCTGGTGAATGGATTGAGGTTGTGTGTAGGAAATGGCTGGGTTATGCCAGTATTCAACGAGTCATGTCGTTAAGGTCATCGGGTTATGTCGAGACTTGGAAAGAAAAAGGCTCATTGGGTTATGCCAGGGAGATCCGGGTTATGCCGGGATTCGACGGGTTATGCCGAGACTTGGAAAGAAAAATGCTCCTTGGGTTATGCTAGGGAGATCCGGGTTATGCCGGGATTCGGCGGGTTATGCCGAGACTTGGAAAGAAAAAGGCTCATTCGGTTATGACAGGGAGATTCGGGTTATGTCGGGATTCGACGGGTTATGTCGTCGGGGTCATCAGGTTATGCCGAGACTTAGAAAGAAAAAGGCTCCTTGGGTTATGCTAGGAAGATCCGGATTATGCCGGGATTCGACGGGTTATGTCGTCGGGGTCATCGGGTTATGCCGAGACTTGGAAAGAAAAAGGCTCCTTGGGTTATGCCGTCGAGGTCATCGGGTTTTGACGAGACTTGGAAAGAAAAAGGCTCCTTGGATTATGCCAGGGAGATTTGGGTTATGCCGGGATTTGACGGGTTATGCCGTCGGGATCATCAGGTTATGCCGAGACATGGAAAGGAAAAGGCTCCATGGGTTATGCTAGGGAGATCTGGGTTATGCCGTGATTCGACGGGTTATGCTGTCAGGGTCATCGGGTTATGCCGAGACATGGAAAGAAAAAGGCTCCTTGGGTTATGCCATGGAGATCTGGGTTATGCCGGGATTCGACGGGTTATGCCGTCGGGGTCATCGGGTTATGCCGATACTTGAAAAGAAAAAGGCTCTTTGGGTTATGCCAGGGAAATCCGGGTTATGCCGGGATTCGACGGGTTATGCCATCGGGGTCATTAGGTTATGCCCAGACTTGGAAAGAAAAAGGCTCCTTGGGTTATGCCAGGGAGATCCGAGTTTATGCCAAGATTCGATGGGTTATGCCGTCGGGGTCAACGGGTTATGCCGAGACTTGGAAAGAAAAAGGCTCCTTGGGTTATGCTAGGGAGATCCGGGTTATGCCTGGATTCGATGGGTTATGCCGTCGGGGTCATCGGGTTATGCCGAGACTTGGAAAGAAAAAGACTCCTTGGGTTAAGCCAGGGAGGTTCGGGTTATGCCGGGATTCGACGGGTTATGCCGTCGGGGTCATCAGGTTAGGCCGAGACTTGGAACGAAAAAGGCTCATTGGGTTATGTCAGGGAGATCTGGGTTATGCTGGGATTCGACGGGTTATGCCATTGCGGTCATCGGGTTATGCCGAGACTTGGAAAGAAAAAGACTCCTTGGGTTATGCTAGGGAGGTCCAGTTTATCCCGGGATTCGACGGGTTATGCCATCGGGGTCATCGGGTTATGCCGAGACTTAGAAAGAAAAAGGCTCCTTGGGTTATGCCAGGGAGATCCGGGTTATGCCGAGATTCGACGAGTTATGCCGTCGGGGTCATCGGGTTATGCCGAGACTTGGAAAGAAAAAGACTCCTTGGGTTATGCCAGGGAGGTTCGGGTTATGCCGGGATTCAATGGGTTATGCCGTCGGGGTCATCGGGTTATGCCGAGACTTGGAAAGAAAAAGGCTCCTTATTACCATGGTTTGTTTTTCTTTTTGGGATTTCATTTTCACTTATTTTCTTCTTCTTTTATCCCCTTCTTTTCTTCTCTTATTTTACTCAATTCAATTTAGCAAAAATGCATGAAAGAATTTCGGAAAACTTCTCCTTTGGTCGCTTTTCTGCTACAAAGTTGTTTCGACACTTGCGCACTTTATTCCCCTTTGGGTTGCCCACTTCTTGCATGGTTACTTTGGATAGAACCTGTCTTCAACAAATAAAATTTATTAGTTTAACACGGTGATTGGTTTTGTGGCCTTTATCATCCCAGTTGCTTGGTCCTGGCCTCTTTTCCGTTGAGAAAACTGCCACTTGTTAGCCTTGAGGGCGAAACCTCTTTTCTAAACAACCGGTTTCAACTCTCCAAGCTTCGTTGTGACTCGCTCGTATGGGCTCTGACCTTTTCACTTTATTCAACTCTTGAGACCTTTGCCTTTGATTTTATTTCTTTTTCAAACATTTTTGCTTTGAAGTGTCAACCATTATGGTCTGCCGGGATTGGACTGACGTACCTGCTGTGGCTGGGCCTTTTCTTCAAATTTAACCAGGCGGAGCCTTGCGAAACCTGTCCTGCCAATTTTTCTTTGCAGTGATCCCAGAATAAGAATTAAACCGATATAAGAAATATACAATTACAAACGGATGAGTATAAAGAGAAACGTCCCTTCCAGGAAAAAGAATGACTTATCTGGGGTGTCTATGCTGGCTTCAAATGAACATGACATGCTTCTTGGACTGGACACCTGACCCACAAACTTTCTAACTTCTCGTGAACCCCTTTGATCCGCGTTTCAAAACCAGGGAACCTTGCCAGGACTGTTTTGATGAGATGTCTCCTTTTCGGCCAGTAGCGCCATTTGCGGGTTTTCACCAATCGACCTCTCTCATTTCTCTTCTCACTGTCGCCTGATAGTGCTTTTTGCGAGTTTTCACTAAACAGACTCTCTCATTTTCAGTTTCTCTACTCGCCATCACCTCATGGTGCCCGAAGGTTTTCACTGATAGGACTCTCGCATTATGTTTCTCTCAATTCAGGCTATGTCAGATTCCGTCAACGACGTTTTTCAACTTCCTTGCCTTTGCCAATTGATTTGAAGGACTTGAACAAGGTCTTTAGGTAAAAAGGAAATTGAGTGGAATTATAACTTGGAACCATTTTGACGGATCCAAACCGAACCGTCATATCATCTGCCCCAGTTTCAATTTTTGGGAAATTGGGATTTTTGTTTCGGTGTGACTGAACCTTAGGGAGAGGTTGCCTACGTATCCTTTCGGAATCAAGTCAGAATGTAGTTCAGGTAATAATTTTTTTTTGTCTTTTTCTTTTTGTTTTGTTTTTTTCTATATATTTTTTTTCTTTTTCTTTTTTCTTTTTCCTTTCCTTTTCTTTTCTTTTCTCTTTTTATTTGTAGTTTCGGGTTCCAAAGAGGGTGAACAAAAAAGCATAACCGGCTCAAAGGGTTTACAAATGATTGATAGTGTTTGGGATAGCAAGAAAGAAAACCTTCGTCATCTGAATTATACAAAAGACATCGTCGTAGGAGGTCTTGACATAGTACATTTTTACTGCATCTACATTGACTGTTGTTTCAAGATCATTTCCTTCAATGTCCCCTAGATACAATGTTCCTCTCAGTGATATTTTTCAGTGATGTATGGACCCTTCCAATTAGGAGCAAGTTTTCCTTTTGCTTCCTGGTGATGGGGAGGAATGCGCCTTAACACTAGTTGTCCTATTTCGAGATTCCTGGGCCGCACTTTCTTGTTGTAAGCATGGGCCATTCTTTGTTGGTACAACTACCCGGGTATTCTCTGAGTATAGCACACCCTTTTGTACGCGAACCAATTTTCCTTCAGTTATTCCAACTCTTTGTTTCATTTCCTCAAAGTAACCTTTTTGTGCATTTCGACTCTTGATTCATTATTCTGAAGTCTGACAGCGTTTTGGGATCTAGGCATGAAGTCCGCAAGCATGTCATGTTATTTAAAGATGCATTATTTGAACTAAAGAGAAGAGAAAGGGAAAACTAAAAAAATTAGAAAGAATAAAAGGAAATGGACGATGAAATATTAATTTCATTTCTTGGAATTGGAAGGATAAACAGGGTTCACATTCGGAATATAAAGACAAAAAACTAAAAGAAACATCTGAGTTACACTCTAAAATAACTCGGGATGCAGAAAAATGCGGCAGGACAAGTCTACTGGGGCTTCCGCCTTATCGGGAATGGCATAGCCTTCCAGTTTTGGAGTTTAGCGTCTGGTCTCATGTAGAGAATCTCACCGGTGCTAGTCCCTTTCCCTGGCTCGACCATGTGGGTTTTGCAGAGCCTTGCCCCCATGTTTTCCCTCACTCTCTTTAGTCATGAAATCCTCATTATCTTCCTCTTTACGATCCTTAAGCTTTTGTGGTATGGGTCTAACAACCACTTGCTCATTCAGCCGGGGTGGTTTCATTGTCCCCTATACCACATAGGTTTGCTTATGTGCATCAATTTCCCTTTCCGGTTCTATCTCGGTGATTTTACTCTTCTTTTCCCCTTTCTCCTGTTTCGGGGCTGCCTTGGGCTCCCTTTCCACATCAACAATAGCAATTATGGCCTTAAGTGCTGGATCAAATTCTTTGTCTTCACAAATCATCCCGATTATCGGCCCGTTTTTGTGAGCGGGCATCGGATTATTGGTCACATTTGGGACGTCCTCATCCTTCAACACAATTTTCCCTTGCTCTATTAAATCTTCGACTACTCTTTTCAACGTCCAACAATTGTTGGTGTCGTGCCCTTCCGCCCTTGAATGATAGGCTCATCTGATGCCTCGTTGATATGTTGGTGATTCCGGGTTCTGCTTGTTCGAGGGTATGGGTTGTAGGAAACCATTTGAATAAGCTTAGGGAGTAGTTCAGAGTATGGTTCCCCGATAGGGGTGAAGGTTTGTCTCCTGGGAGGTTCCCGGTGACGGAAGTTATTTTGAGGAGTTTGAGGATTGTAGTGGTTTTGGTAAGGAGGGTGATTTCTGGGAGGTAGAGCTTGGTTTCTATTGGCATGTTGCTACGGTCGTGCAAAAGGTTGAGCATTCATGACCGCATACGGTTGTGGAATATAGGAAATTTCCCGAGGAGGGTAATAATGCTGCGGGGGTCTTTACGGGAAAGAAGACCTTGGGGTATAGTATTGCCTTGAACTTGAAGTCGCCATGGATGTTTCTTCTTTCTTTTTCCCCCAAGCTACTCCTCCGGATCCACCCTGAATGGCTTGGGAGGTAGCCCCGATAGCGGATTGGCTCAAAATTTGACCTATTTTCAACCCATTTTCGACCATTTCGCCAATCTTGATGGCTTCAGCAAATGGTTTACCCATTGCGGACATCATATTTTGGAAGTAGTCGGCTTCTTGAGCTTGAAGGAAAACTGTGACCATTTCGACCTCATCCATTGGATGTTTACCCTGGATGCCTGCTCGCGCCATTTAACCGCATATTCTCGGAAGCTTTCCGAGGGTTTCTTTTTCAAGTTTGACAAAGAGTTCCTGTCTGGTGCGATGTCAATATTATACTGAAACTGCCTTACAAAATCTCTGGCAAGATCATCCCAAATGTGCCATCGAGATATGTCCTGGTCCATATACCACTCTGAGGCTATGCCTATCAAGCTTTCTCCGAAGTATGCCATTAACTATTCTTCCTTACCACCAGCCCCACACAATTGGTTGCATTACCTTTTGAGATGAGCGATGGGATCACCATGTCCGTCATATTTCTCAAACTTCGGTGTTTTGAATCCTACGGGCAAGTGCACGTGAGGGAACATGCATAGATTAATATAAGAGACACTCTTTTGCCCGCTTAAGCCTTGCATATTTTTCAAGTTTTGCTCAAGGCTCCTCATTCTTCTTGCCATTTAATCTTGTCCAGGAGCTTTGGGATTTTGGTTTTGCCCGGCCGTAATCTCACAAATAGGTTGCTGATGGTGAGCATTGGTGGCAAACCGAGTTGGTTCCAGCGAGAGGTATGGTGCTTGGAATGTGAACGAGGATGAATCAAAATTAGGCGTGTGTATAGTGGGTTGTCCTGCAATTGGAAAAGGTGGTGCGGTGGACATGTTTATAGCCATATCTGTTGTTGACATCCAGAGATAAGGAATAGAGGGTGATCCAGCAGAGAGAGCTGAAATAGTGGGATACCCGAATGGGGTAGTTGGGTAACTTATAGGGACGTTGGAAGTTCCACTTGTCCTAGCGAACAGCTCGGGGAATCCGGGGATTACACTTGGAGGCTCTTTTCCATTGTTCCAGTCGTCCAACATTTCTAACATGCGACGACGTAAGATCCTATTTTCTTTAGCAGTTGCTGAACCGGAAGTTGGAATGGCTGAGACTGAACTTTCTTCTGAAACGGGGACCATTGACAAAGGGATTTTCGAAGACATCTCTACACTTCCCTTGGACCTTGTGAAGTAAGCATGAGTACTTCCTCTTGACTTAGTAACGGGCAGCTGAACACTTCCTTTTGATCTCGTAAAGTATGAATGGGAGGCCAAACTACCACAAAAACCAACCACCTTTCTAAAAACCTGGTATCAGCAGCAAACAAACGGTGAGTTTGAAACCAATAAAAGATAGGTAATCTCACGTTGGGGTGTGATGCACCTATGCAGTTAAGTGGGTTTCTACATGTTTGTATCGGTTGCATGCATCATTCTGGCTTAGGCTTTATCCCCCTTTTTTATTTTTTATTTTAGTGGTGGTCGAATCTTATATGGATTGGCTACGTATCATGTCCCCACATGAATTAGACCGAGCGTAGTTCGGGTATCGAAAAATAAAAGATATCTCATTCCTTTGCCAAAATATTCTCTTTACAAAGCTTAAAACATTTGTGAAAGTGAAAACTAGAGATTTTTGATGCACAAAGGAAAATACAAACTTTAAACGGACAACAGACTCTAAAAGAAAATATAGACTTCACTAAGCATGCTCAAGAGCTTTTAACTTTTGGGTTCGTGAGGCGTTGTTCGGCCTTGCTGCAAATTTTGGCGTGAGATCCATTTGCAGACTTCTCAATTCTGCCATGATTTGTTGGACATAACCCATAACCGAGGCAAAAAGGGTAGCACGGGGCATTTGTTCGCATATTAGGCATCTCATGGTGATGTAATGCCCAATTTCTTCAATTCTACCCCTGATTCAATCCTTTTCTCTAAGCAGTTGCTCTATCTGTTGGTTCTTTGTCCCCAATATCCGAGCGTTGTTAGTGATTTGGTCTAGGAGTGTCACGACCCAAACCCTGGTCGTGATGGCGCCCAACACATTGCTAGGTAGGCCCGACCATAATTTCTAAATAACCAACCCACTTATTAATTACTACTGATTCATTGAAGTTAATAGCTGAATTCATAAAAGAAACAACAAGTGCGGAAAGAGAAATATATGAAATATAGCCCAACAATCTCGGTGTCACAAGTCTGAGCCTCTAATAGATGGAAAATATCCTATACAATCCAAGTCTAGGCAGTATAGTAAAAGACATAATGATAGGGAAGGGAGAGATCGGGTCTTGCGGACGCCGTCAACTACCTCGAAGTCTCCTCGGAATAACAGAAATGTAGCAGCTGCGGGTAGCTCAACTGCCCTCCTGGATACCTGTATCTGTACATAAAGTGCGGGGAGTAGGGTGAGTATCTTTCAACGTGAGTAGCAATAATAAATAATAACTGAAAGTAAGAACACATGTATTATCACTAAACAGTTCTAAGAATAACCGTACAGGTAAGTCATCTCTACAATGATAAGTCCAATCCCAGTCCACTTCTGTCTCACAATAGTACCACACTGACCTAGTTCTGCTGCGGAGTACAACCCGATCCTCATTCATATTGTTGCGGCATGCAGCCTGATCCAATATATATGTATATATATAATGCTGCAGCGTGCATCCCGATCCAATATATATAATACTGCGGCGTGCAGCCCGATCTAATATATATAGCACTGCGGCGTGCAGCCCAATCCAATATATAGATATAATGCTGTGGCGTGCAACCCGATCCAATATATATAGTGCACTCACTAGGGGTATGTGCAGACTCCGGATGTGCTCCTTCAGCCCAAGCGCTATGATATTGTGGCGTGCAGTCCGATCCACATATATATTACTACAGCGTGCAGTCCTATCCAATATATATAGCGCTGCTGCGTGCAGCCCGATCCAATATGTAGATATAATGCTGCGGCGTACAACCCGATCTAATATATATATATATATATATATATCGATCCAATATATGTATACGTATATACTGTTGCAGCGTGCAACCCAATCCGGTATATATATCAATACCTCACAACGGGTCCTCAACCCCATCTCGGTCAATATAGACTTGGCCTCTCGGGCCCACTCAGCTAGAACAGGGTATTCAACCCCAGGTAGTCTCACTCAGAGTACACATCTAGTACTGGTTCATAATATGCTATACAGCTATGAATACAACTGAGTGTATATGTCCAACATGGTATAAGGGTCACTTAGCTTTACAGGCTTCTCTAATACTCTATAGATCGGCACAAGGCCCCAAACACGACTACTAGCCCAAATACACAGATATAAGCCCAATCTCAGTCATTATACACAGTAAACTATCAGTCGGGAAGGACCAAGTCCAAATCCCCAGTCACAATGCCACCACGCTCGTCACATGACGCATTTTTCATCTCAGCATAACACTGTATGGTGCAAGTATGAGATTTCAAACCCTCAGTACATCATTTATTACCACCACTCACCTCGAATCGGCAAAAGTCCTAGCTCGCCTTGCGCTTGCCTCACAAATCAATCGCCTCGGATGCCAAATCTGATCAAAATCACAAGAATACATCAAAATAGGCTAAATGAATACAACCCAATCGAAATAACTCGAATTACACCAAAACCCACGAAGTTGTCAAAATCCGACTCTCTGTACGCTTCTCAAAAAATTACAAAAGTTACATTTTTCGAATCTTCGTCTCTCCACGAGTCCGTACATACCAAGAACTCCCATTTCGGACCACAAATGGTCCTTCAAATCCCCATTTTAAGATTTTTGGTCAAAGCCCTAATTTTCTTGATTGCTTACCCAAATTCAGAGAATTAATGGAAGATTCTTTGAAAAAATCATGTATTTAACTAATAAAACTTACCTTCAATTGATTCCCAACGAAATCCCTTCAAAACCCTCGACAAAAGCTCCCAAGATCGCTCAAAAATGGTGGAAATGAGTTGGGGTTCGCGGATGAAATGTTTTGAAACATTTTGCCCAAGCAGATTACTCATTGCGATTGCAGGAATTGCTCTGCAATCGCGGAGAACAAAATTTTTGGCCCAAAATTTACCCTTCGCGATCGCGGTGCACAATTCCGGTTCCTCCGCAAAGGCTTCAGTATAATGGTCATAACTTTTTGCAAACAACTTCGAATGATAAATGGTTTGATATTCTGGAAGCAAGACACATAGGGCTATAACTTTCGTTTGTTGCTCATTTCCTTAATCCTTATACATTTCGAGATATAAGCTTCCCAATCTATACATGTGTATTAGAAATCCTTCTCGGACAGTCTATAGTGTAACATCCATAACTTTTGACAACTATGTCCAAATCACGATTTATTTAGCTTTCTGAAAACTAGACACGATGTGATACAACTTTCATTTTTGAATCACCTCAAAATTCCTTGTATATAAAAAGATATGAGCTTCCGAAGTAGGATTAATGCAACAGAAATTTCCTTCTTCGCGATCGCGGAGCATTTCACGCGATCACGATTCATCAATTATTTTCGCACATTTTACTCACCGCGATTGCGACCCGTTATCCGCGATCACATAGAACACTGCTACAGACATAAACCAGCAGTTAAAAATGGTCTAGAAATGGTCCGAAACCACCCCGAAACTCACACGAGGCCCCCGGGACCTCAACCAAAAGCACCAACACATCCTATAACCTTATTCAAACTTGTTCCAATCATCAAAACTCTATCGTTAACATCAAAGTCGTCCGTTTTCAACAAATTCAAGCTTAAGTTTAACTTTAACTTTCAAAATTTACATTCTATCCGAAACCCAACCAAATGACGCCCGAATGACCTGAAATTTTGCGGACAAGTCCAACATCACCTAACGAAGCTACTGCAACTCTCGGAATTCCATTCCGACTCCCGGATCAATATATCACCTATCAACCGAAATTCGCCAAAATACTAGCTTTGCCAAAATAGGCTAACTTCTTCATCGGACCTCCAAAATTACTTCCGATCACTCTCCTAAGTCATAAATGATCCCCCGAAGCTAACCAAACCATCGGAATTCAATTCCAAGTCCTGTAACTCACAAGTCAACTTCACGTTGAC
Organism: Nicotiana noctiflora; assembly: GCA_032618575.1. Lineage (NCBI taxonomy): Eukaryota > Viridiplantae > Streptophyta > Magnoliopsida > Solanales > Solanaceae > Nicotiana > Nicotiana noctiflora. Next base: position 162,917 of record JASVEL010006151.1, on the reverse strand, counting down.
TTTTTCTAAGTCAAACTTCATTCTAAGAGGCTATATGCCTTATCTTCAACCAAGTCCAACCCAAATTCATCCGATAAACTCTAATACAAATACAGAAACATGAAACATCATAATAAGGGGAAAACGGGGCGGTAACTCACGTGACGACGGGTCGTGTCGTTATATTCTCCCCAACTTAAACCAACGCTCGTCCTCGAGCGGGCTTAGAGTTGTACTAAAAGCAACCCAATAGCTGAATAACCTTGCCAAGCATATATTCGGGGTGATACCACGTCACCCTATCTATCATAAGTCCTATAACACCGTATAGCTGAAATTCCACAGTCCATCTGCACTTTCCGAAATCATATACCAAATCTGAATCCCACATTTATACTCAGAATGAACCCGAACCAACTGTAATAACCCATACTTACCACTCCAGGTGAGACTATATGATATAACACAACCCAAACACTCGAGACGATTACATCTATTCACGGCAATTGACCACAATAACCAAATACTAACAGAAAAACCTTTTTCGTTAGCTAAAGTCTTATTCCAACACCTTCATATACTACCCACAGCAACTGAAGCACGCGATATACCGAACCCATCTCTCAGGTCAACCATTCATGAATCCATTTTTCTTTTGACTGATACCACAACAGATTTTGGAGCCAGCCTTGATATTACCTTTCTAACAAGCTGAGATTAAATATGCTCGTACTCATTAATGACTCCAACAATCATTTCGATTATAACACACCACACTAGTGACATAACACCTCAACATCGGCCTAAGCCACAATGTGCACAACACAGACTCCAATAAGAAACGGTCTGAACATACTCAAGCCATGACAACTGACTCAACTCAAAAGCTGTAATTCCAATTCCTCGGTACTATCACAACACAGAATTGAGATCCCATCTCACAACGTAGAAATAGGGTGACTGAATCCTCCTCGAAAGGTCGTAACATCACGTGGCCTTGCCACAACTCATGACTCTATCTAAATACTATTACCCATGAAGCACCTCAAGTCATCATGCCCAAAACGGTCAGCCACGCACATATTTAGGTCTGAACTCAAGCAATCAATCAGACCAACGGTGATACAATTAATATACACTATCGAATCCTGAAAGGACACCACCGATGCACTATTCGCCGAGCAATACCCAATACAGACTTTTCCTCAGAAGCCACGAAGTAATACATACAAGGTATCATATAACTAAGTCTATTTTCACATCACACTGTTGTGACGTGCCACCTGATCCAGATTCCATACCCGTGGCGGCGTGCCACCTAATCCAGATAACATACCCGTGGCGGTGTTCCACCCGATCCACACATAAATCTCGCAAAAGAAAATGCACATCGAGCCAAATTGCTCATGTTTAGCCAAATTGCTCATTACGATAAACATGTATAGTCCTATGCTCGGCCACCCGAAACACATCTGAAAAGTCCTTCAATAGCGAAACTGAATCAATGGTAGAACCTCTGCATTGACATTCACCACGATGGCCCAATTATCAAGGCAATACCTGCCAGCCGTCCGCTGGTCCTTGGGATGCAAGTTACCCTGCTAGAACACAATCCAATGCACATTGCCACGCAACCTGTGGTATTTTTCCGACATCACCCATCACATTACTCTAGAAAACCTGACATAAGACAACCAGTCTGCAATCAAATATCAAAACCCAAATTCATCATATCAAGCAAAGAGAGAGCCACTAGGGCTTCCAATTTCCAATAACTGCTAAACGGTGCCGATACCCACGATATACAACCATTGCATAGACGGATTATGAGAACTTCTAGTCTCCAACACATGTATAACACATGAATCACTATGCCTGATTCCACACTCCACCGTACGAATACATAACATACATCAAGAAGCCACCCATACCACAAAAGCCATTCAGAATTTTTACTATGCCATCAACGACTAAATTATTACAGTCGATCCAGCAAGAGAATACCACAATACCACTAGATATTATCAGTATACATTACACACATACCACACCACACTTAGGATAACATGAGGACTTCTACCTCTCTCCTGCGCGGCAGGCATCAACGCACTCAACTAGTCAAGAACTTCCACGACCTCATATAGAAGAGAAATCATTACACATTCCAAGCTTCACATACCAACATAAAATATACTCATTTTAAAACCACGGTAAAATACACCACGAACTCTTTCTCCCAGAAGTACCACATTCTATAATACTTTGTTCGAAGAACTTCCTGCGATTCTGAATTCGTTATTATTACCTTCCGATACGGATACATAGAATCTCACAATTAACATAACATACCACAAGTCTTGATCTCTTCTAACGAAACCACATTCTCTGGCCACTTACATAACCTTAAGACACCTGACTGTTACAAGCAAAATCTTGAACACCGCAAGACCATTCTCGGGCGTCATTCACCCTTATTCCAGATTAATTCAACTGTCTTATTGACAGAACCACTCGTGCCTTGTTAGAACTCTGACACCACTGAACATGATTACATATAGATACACATAGCTATCTTTCTTTACTATACACCGAGCATTCTTTATCAATATCAATTTCGACCATCCTAGTATTTCTTCACATCTACGAAGCACCATATCACCTTTATAAAGATTTTCCCAACATACTTAGAGACAGAACCAACATAGCACACAACAACGCAATCAGTTAATCAATAATAACCTCCCCAACTTGGCTCGAAGCCATACATCAAGGCACTTTTAACCACTCATAACATTCTTACTCAAATGATGCCACACTGTTATAGTGAGACTAAACTCAAGTCATATACAAGTCTTATGGAGGCTCGAGTCATCAGAAATCTTAACTCTTCTGTAATTCTTGCATTTTACCACACACAACAATTAAGCCTACTCTTTAAGTGATAGAAAAATTTTTCTAAGTCCCAAATTTTTCTCCAATATTTTGACAGAGTTTCCTTTGCAATTTGAGCTCATCCACCCGCCAGAGAATCACCAAACCATTCTAACAACACATTCACAACTCAACAAGACATCACAATGTTTATCAACAACATTAATCTCAATACTACATGAATTATATTATCAAAATTGATACATAAACATGCGTTGCGCCTGCTCGAATCATAACACATATCAAATACCTTTCACTATGATACACATAGCACAACCAATTTGGTCTTCCTGCGTCTGAACTCATACTACCACACGTAATGCACTTCACCTTTCCACTAAGAAACATGCATATTCACCACGCCCATAGCTAGGGCTACATAACATATCACAATAAGAATCGAATAACTTACAGCTCACCCATTATTGAACTGCCATTTCCACAATTAGGGACACTATTGATTGTATGAATTTCATAATACCAACTCGCGAAATTAGCACCTTGGTGCTCAAGTCATAGATAAAGATCCGGCCTCAAGTCCTCCAGACTGGCCCAACATGAACTCATAGAGATTATATATCGCCCCTCGATCGAGAAATCATAAGCCATCAAGGCAAATTTATCACTAAGCACTCGAGTGCGCTTACAGACGTGTGGAAAGAATTTCAAGAATTACATCTCAAGCTGAATCAAGTACGCACGATAAGAATTCCAAGAATATGAAGTGTTTCCTAAAAGGTTTGCAGCCTCCCGAGGATAAATATAGACGTCTCTGTACCGATCTGCGAGACACTACTAACCGGCTCAAGACTCATGAGGCCTAGTAACCTAGGCTCTGATACCAACTTGTCACGACCCAAACCCCGATCGTGATGGCGCCCAACACATTGCTAGGCAAGCCCGACCATAATTTCCAAATAACCAACCCATTTATTAATTACTACTGATTCATTAAAGTTAATAGCTGAATTCATAAATGAAACAACAAGTGCGGAAAGAGAAATATATGAAATACAGCCCAACAATCTCGATGTCACAAATCTGAGCCTCTAATAGATGGAAAATATCCTATACAATCCAAGTCTAGGTAGAATAGTAAAAGACATAATGATAGGGAAGGGAGAGATCGGGTCCTGCGGACGCCGGCAGCTACCTCGAAGTCTCCTCGAATAACAGTAATGAAGCAGTTGCGATAGCTCAACTGTCATCCTGAACACCTGAATCTGCACAGAAAGTGCAGGGGAGTTGGGTGAATATTTCAACTGAGTGAGTAATAATAATAAATAACAACTGAAAGTAAGAACGCGTGTACTATCACTAAACAGTTCTAAGGGTAACCGTACAGGTAAGTCATCTCTACAATGATAAGTCCAATCCCAGTCCACTTCTGTCTCACAATAGTACCACACTGACCTAGTTCTGCTGCGGAGTACAACCCGATCCTCATTCATATTGTTGCGGCATGCAGCCTGATCCAATATATATGTATATATATAATGCTGCAGCGTGCATCCCGATCCAATATATATAATACTGCGGCGTGCAGCCCGATCTAATATATATAGCACCGCGGCGTGCAGCCCGATCCAATATATAGAGATAATGCTGCGGCATGCAACCCGATCCGATATATATATATAGTGCGCTCACTGGGGGTGTGTGTAGACTCCGGAGGGGCTCATTCAGCCCAAGCGCTATGATACTGCGGTGTGCAGTCCGATCCACATATATATTACTACGGTGTGCAGCCCGATCCAATATATATAGTGTTGTGGTGTGCAACCCGATCAAATATATATAGTGTTGCGGCGCGCAGACCGATCCAATATATATATATATATATATATATATATATATATATATATATATATATATATATATATATATATATATATATATATATATATATATATATATATATATATATATATATATATACTGCTGCGGCGTATCTAATCTATGTATATGTATATACTGCTATGGCGTGCAGCCCGATCCGATATATATATATCAATACCTCACAACGGGTCCTCGACCCCATCTCTGTCAATATAGACTTGGCCTCTCGGGACCACTCAGCTAGAACAGGGTATTCAACCACACGTAGTCTCAGTCAGAGTACACATCTAGTACTGTTTCATGATATGCTATACAGCTATGAATATGGCTGAGTGTATGTGTCCAACATGGTATAAGGGTCACTTAGCTTTACAGGCTTCCCTAATACTCTACATATCAGCACAAGGCCCCAAACACGGCTACTAGCCCAAATACACAGATATAAGCCCAATCTCAGTCATTATACATAATAAACTATTAGTCGGGAAGGACCAAGTCCAAATCCCCAGTCACAATACCACCACGCTCATCACATGACGCGTGTTTCATCTCAGCATAGCACTGTATGGTGCAAGTACGGGGTTTCAAACCCTCAGTACATCATTTATTACCACCACTCACCTCGAATCAGCAAAAGTCCTAGCTCGCCTTGCGCTTGCCTCACAAATCAATCGCCTTGGATGCCAAATCTGATCAAAATCAACAAGAATACATCAAAATAGGCTAAATGAATACAACCCAATCGAAATAACTCGAATTACACCAAAACCCACAAAGTTGCCAAAATCGACTCTCGGTACGGTTCTCGAAAAATTACAAAAGTTACATTTTTGGAATCCTCGTCTCTCCACGAGTCCGTACATACCAAGAACTCTCAATTCGGACCACAAATGGTCCTTCAAATTCCCATTTTAAGATTTTTCCTCAAAGCCCTAATTTTCTTGATTTCTTACCCAAATTTAGAGAATTAATGGAAGATTCTTTGATAAAATCATGTATTTAACTCATAAGACATACCTTCAATTGATTCCCAACGAAATCCCTTCAAAACCCTCGACAAAAGCTCCCAAGCTCGCTCAAAACTGGTGGAAATGAGCTGGGGTTCGTGGATGAAATATTTTAAAACATTCTGCCCAGGCATATTACTCATCGCGATTGCGGGAATTGCTCTGCGATTGCGGAGAACAATATTTTTGGCCCAAAATTTACCCTTCGCGATCGCGGGAAATGCTTCGCGATCGCGGTGCACAATTCCGGTTCCTCCGGACAGGCTTTAGTATAATGGTCATAACGTTTTGTACACAACTCCGAATGACAAATGGTTTGATGTTCCGAAAACTAGACACATAGGGTTATAACTTTCATTTGTTGGTCATTTCCTGTATCCTTATACATTTCGAGATATAAGTTTCCCAATTTATACATCTGTATTAGAGATCCTTCTCGGACATCCTATAGTGTAACGTCTATAACTTTTGACACAGATGTCCAAATCACAATTTCTTTAGCTTTCTGAAAACTAGACACGATGAGCTAAAACTTTTGTTTTTGAATCACTTCAAAATTTCTTGTAAATAAAAGAAATGAGCTTCCGAAGTAGGATCAATGCAACAAAAATTTCCTTTTTCGCGATCGCAGAGCATTTCACGCGATCGCGATTCATCAATTTTTTTCGCATATTTTACTCACCGCGATCGCGACCCGTTGTCCGCGATCATGTAGAACGAGACTACACACATAAACTCGCAGTTAAAAATGGTCTAGAAATGGTCCGAAACCACCCTGAAACTCACCCGAGGCCCCCGGGACCTCAACCAAAAGCACCAACACATCCTATAACCTTATTCAATCTTGTTCCAATCATCAAAACTCTATCGTTAACATCAAAATCGTCCGTTTTCAACACATTCAAGCTTAAGTTTAACTTTAACTTTCAATATTCACATTCGATCCAAAACCTAACCAAATGACGTCCGAATGACCTGAAATTTTGCGGACAAGTCCAAAATCATCTAACGAAGCTACTGCAACTCTCGGAATTCCATTCCGACTCCCGGATCAAAATATTACCTATCAACTGGAATTCGCCAAATACTAGCTTCGCCAAAATAGGCTAGCTTCTTCGCCGGACCTCCAAAATTACTTCCGATCACTCTCCTAAGTCACAAATGATCCCCTGAAGCTAACCAAACTGTTGGAATTCGATTCCGAGTCCTGTAACTCGCAAGTCAACTTCACGTTGACTTTTTCTGATCAAGCTTCATTCTAAGAGGCTATATGCCTTATCTTCAACCAGGTTCAACCCAAATTCACCCGATAAACTCTAACACAAATATAGAAACATGAAACATCATAATAAGAGGAAAACGGGGCGGTAACTCACATGATGACGGGTCAGGTTGTTACAAGGAGCTTATCTGCTTGTTTTTTCATTTGTGTCATCAAGGTATAGCAACGGTCTCTATCTGTCCTGGTAGCCCGGGCTTGTTTGAAAATCTGCTCCTTGAGTGTAATATTTGTAACCCTTAGGTCAGTGATGATTTCCTCATAATCTCTTTTTATTTGTTGCAGATGAAGCGCTCGTTGGTGTGTTTCGCTCCTCCATCTGGTCCGAATTGTGGCCAGAGCGGCTTCCGCTTTCTCCAGGTCTTCTCGATGCTCGAGGGTTTTCCTTTCTAAGTCGTTTATGAGTAACTCATCAGCCCGACTCCTTCTTGATCTTTCTCAGGTCGATTTTATCCTTTGGAGGAGTGCCTGCCTTTTTTGTGCCCAATCAGCCCTTTCCTGATCGAAATCAGCCTGTTGTATGTCCATGGCGGCATCTAGTATCTCTTTGTCTTCTCTTAGGGTGTCAATACAAGATTGAAATTCTTGTGCCATCTCGCTTCTAGCCTTCCCGACTCTGGACTCTATTTCTCTTTCCCAATCGACTACATATTTTACCGACCTTTCTGCTCTTTGTTCGGGCGTCGGCTGCTTGTGGAATCACTCGAGGTATGCGAGGCTTACTTTCCCTTGTTCCCAGTCGGCAACCATTTCATTGGTTCAGAGAGTCGACTACCAAACCATACCTTATGTGCATAAGATTCTCTTGGGAGTTCCTCTGTTGTGAACTCCCACATGAACGGATGCATATCTTCGGTCGGGGTTCTTTTCTGTTCTCTCCCTAACTGGCGCATCACGCATAATGGGGCGTATGGCTGGAAACCCCTGAAACCCATTAGTATGTAGAACGGGCGATACATTGACATGTGCATAACTTTAGCAGAAGGGAACCAGTAATAGTTCCAAGTGAGTGTGTCTGCTTTCAAGGAATTAAGCGATTATTGCCAGGCCTTTAATCCGTTTGGCAGATTACAACGTGCAACCCTGCTTGGATGGCAACGAATGTAGTTCAGCCAATCTACGTTGAAATTTATCACGATCGGGTGATGGTAGAGATGCTCTATGAACCACATTTGCAGTAAGATGTTGCATCCTTCAAAGTAATCTCCACCTTCTTGACATCGAGTTAATGCCCGAAAAATATCCCCTAAGTTCATAGGAAGAATAGTGTGTTCTTCGCTACTTTGCAAATATGAGACCACCGCTGATAAACGAATTCTGATGCGTTCATCACGCTCGGGAGAAACCATGGTCCCTAAAAAAAGCAATTATGAAGGCGAAGATTCTCAAATCCTTCCCGGTGTCATAACTTAATTGGTTGACAAATTCTTTGATTGAAAATTTCTCAAATCCTTTCTTGTCACCAAACCCATCGTAAAGATATTCCAAGGAAACCCAACCTTCGTTTAAGCAACCCAGTGGAATTCGACGGAGGCTTAATTTCTTCAAAAAGTTATTAACACCCATTTTTCGGGGAGCGGCGGGTTTCTTCTTGTAAAGATCCCTCCCGAATCCTGTAAGCCCGCCTAATTCTTCTAAAGTGGGTGTCATCTCGCAATCTTTGAACCTGAAGACATTATTTGTAAAGTCCCAGAAACCCACTAAAGCCCCAACCAGACCCCTGTCCGGCTTGATTCCACTGATGTCCGGAAGAAACTTGAGATGCTTGAAGACTTGATTTTTTTCCCAGGCAGCAAAACTAGCCCACCAGTCACAGAGAAGGCTCGGGGTTTTATCTTGAACCATAAACATAGAAGGCGTCTAATCTCTTGCCCTTTTCTGACCAATTCTTTGTGGGGGAGGCATGCTGATTTTAGAAAAGATAAAAATAAAACTTAGAATTTTCCCGAGCCTAAAAAATGAAAAATTTTATTGCTTCAAAAAATTAATTTTGTTAATACGGCCTTTCAGCACTTGAAGAAGATTTGAAGGCTGTGTAACAAACTCCGGTATGACACATAGGTACAGTTCTTGCGAAACTAGTCCTTCGGCGCCCCTTCGGTGCGTTTGGCTGTTTTCCCAAAAAATGGTGTTACCTTGATTAAGGACATATATATATATATATATATATATATATATATATATATATATATATATATATATATATATATATATATATATATATATATATATATATATATATATATATATATATATATATATATATATATATATATATATTTGAAAAAGTAGAATTAGTTGAGCCTGATATGGGTTGCCTACGTATCCCACGTCCGGTGAGAATCAAACTTGCGTAGTTCAGCAAAATTAACTATATTTTTTTTTAAAAAACAGAACTTCTTTTTCATTTTTTTTTAAAAAATTAACAGAGTTTCGGTGTTATTTGGTACTTTCAAAACATATGATTAAACCCCTTAACCCTATACACTGGTATTTTTCTTTTCTTCAAACCCATTTTTCTTTTTTCTTTTTATTTTTATTTTTGAAAGTAAGCCGGTCAACATGTAGGTCCGAAACAAATAAATGCATAAATAGGATGATGCATCATTGTGGTCTTTTTATTTTATTTTCGGTATACTGTCCTATACAGACCCAACCCCTGTGTTGAGTCTCCTAAGTAAAAAATGTACATGATGCAAACAAGCGTTCCTACTAGGGATCTGATATGAGGCTTTGTTATTCTAAGTTAACATCCGGTTGGAGGAAGTATCTAGACTGGCTTTACTCGAGCGAACAACTCGAGCCGAGGAGGGTCAGTGCACCGATAGCATGGCTTTCCGGCTTAACTGACGGTACTCCCTGCCTAAAACATGTGTGACTAGATCCTTCACCGGGTGTTAAGCACCTCGGCTATCTCAAAAAAAGACGGGCTATGTCCAGAAAATGCCCAATATTAAATTCAAGAAGACTCAGAGGAGAGGAGGGTAGCGGCACAGTTTATGTACAGTTCACGAAATATTAAAGCGGTAGAAATAACATATAATAAAAATCAGATAATAAATAAGCCAAATACAACAATTATTCAAAGCTCGAATTCTTAAACCCTGAACCAGTGATTCTGGGTTTGCATCCCCAGCAGAGTCGCCAGAGCTGTCACACCTCCTTTTGTCGCACCCACCCTCGAGGGGTAAAGTGTACAAGGGAATTTTTTCATTTTAAATGACAATATTCGAAACTAGATTATTTTATTTATTTCAGTGTCGCCACTTGGAATAAATTGAGGTATCCCATGTTACCGATTTATTTAAATCCCGAATCGAGGAAATTTCGACTTTCCAAATGAAGTCTGCGAACCAAAAATTCTAAGTAAGAAATTCTGTTGACCCAAGGGAAGGTGTTAGGCACCCCCGGATCCCGTGGTTCTAGCACGGTCGCTTAAACTATTGTAAATGGCTAAAATATCTGATTTTAATACATGCTATAAATTATGTGCTTTTAATCAAATCTAAACCGCTTTACTATGCTAATACTATACGTTTAAACCTTTAAACAAAATGGGCCTAATCGCCATATAGACCCAGGACCCCTAACGAGTGTGCAATTCAACCGTGTACGTGGATCATTTATTTTTAGCTTATGCCGGGTAGGACGACTATCGAAACATCAGCAACCTTTTAATTCATGTAGAGCCAAAAATCCGTTTGAAAAGTTATTTCCAATTACAATAGGCTAAGCGATAATGTGTAAGCGTGATTCCAATTTTCTCTTTTTTTTTAATTTTTTTTTTAAAAACAAAAAAAACTAACACATCTATCTAAACAAAAAAAAACATCCGATTCAAAGAACCTTTTAATAAACATGAACATGCATCTTCGGATTTTATATATATCTCAACTTCTCTTATCAACTAGATTGAACATTTATTCGCGCGTGACTTATTAAACTAGGATACATGATTAGTGAAAGGCCATAAACTAGTAAGGGGACTAATTACTACGTTGCAAACTAGTTCGGATAATTCATTATCAAGTATGAAACTGTCTATTTTTTAAATGATATGAAACCAAATTCTAAATTTCATTATCTAAGGTTTGACTCCTGATTCAAGTAGGGAACTGTCAAATATGAAACCAAATTATAAATGATATTACCTGATTCAAATTGACTCCTGTTTAAAAAAAAACTCACAGTCTCTATCTAATCGTTAATGAACATAAATTTTGAACTAAAAAAACAAATCAAGCTAACTCTAATATCAACAGAATTCACATCCTGTTGAGAGAACATCAACCCAGTTTACAGTCCTTAATTCAAATCAAACTATAACAGTCTTAAGTTATGCGACATACACCTTACGACTAATAGATGTACATGACATGACAGTCTAACAAATGATCAACAAGCAGCGACCAGAGATATAAATCCAATGAACATTTTTATTTCGAATTCTGATTCAAGTCTACGCCAACATGAGTTCAAAGTTGTGTACCTGGAATATTGAATTTCAAAAAAAGGGTAGAGGAGTAAGATCAACAGCAGCAGTAACACCAGCAGCAATATCAAACGAAACACACTTCGAATAGAAATGTGTAACAACTTAAGAACGCCCCTTTTAAAGAAAAAGTGGTCTTCCACTATTAATTGTCTACTAACTATTGAATCCACTAAAAATGTTCCTCTTTTGACTACCCACCAACACTTTATTTAATGCCCAGTGACCCCCCTTAATCATTAAAGATTCAAATTTTAAATTAACCTCCATGATTATCCCTGAAATTACTATTATAACCCATCAGCTATACCAAACATCCCCACAGTTAACTAATTAGGACTCTGCCTTATATCAGTTGTAAACAAACTAGCTAAACTATCCAAAAATAGGCGAAAATTTTCAGGGTTGAGAATGTGCGTTAGAGAGATTTGAGAACCATGGCTTAGCTAATTTTGAATAACTAACAATCTAATACCCTATGCGCAACTACTGAATGAATACAAATTCAATACACATAAAATCAAACTACAAGAGAAACTAATCAAACCAAAACCTGAAGACTTCAAACTATCGAATTATTCTTATTGGAAGAAGAACCTACGTACACAACTTAAATTGGAATTATTACGAAATCCTATTAAAATACTAGCTTGCTGCTTAATAACAGAAGTGGAGATGAAGAATTAGACTATCACGGGAAATAAGGACAAGACTAATAAATACAAAATGATACGAATGGGACAAAATAAATACAACTAATCCCATCGACAACCAAGAACTGTAAACCAGATAAGAAACAAAGATAACCAAACATACACAGTAATCATTCTTAACACAAACATGAATTAGCTAATAAACAAAACTTACTTAATCGACCTGACAATTTATGACATATGCCAATCAACCAAAAGAAAAATGGATAAAAAAAGGGTCTGAAAGAGGAGGGGAGTTAATTATCAGAGGTGACGCACTAAACATAGCCTAATCGGATAAAAAGGGGAAAACACAGTAATAATCAACAAAAAATTATAGAAAAAAGAAAGAGAAATACCTCAGAACGGGCTAAACATCCAATTCATTTAGTCGAACTTGAAACTCAAAACCAGAGCCTCGATTTTGACCACACGGGATCTTAGCCATGTCTTTTCAAGTGAAAACACATGGTCAAGATCCACCGTGGTCTCAATTACCATTGAACCTTCAATTTCAATTTGGGCTTCAAACTCAGATTCAATATTTGAGACGATGGAGGATGATTTGAAGAAAATGAGTCTGAGATTTGGATTGAGGGTGGTCAGATGGTCAAAGGGTGTTAGTTTGGGGTTAAAGAGAGACATCGCCACCATTGGGATCTTGTGGTGGCTTCTAGGGTTCATACCTGGAGGTCGAGATTCGAGTAGTTTCGGCTCGATTCGAAGGGGGACAAGCTCATGGTTGGAATGGGGGGGGGGAGGTCTTGGAGGTGCTATGGTGTAAAGGTGGGGTAGTTTGGGCCACCGGAACAGCCGTGAGGCGATTTCGGATGGTGGAGGGCGGCGAAGAATCTCTGAAGGTTTGAGGATGAAGAAATAAATTAGGGTTTAGCATATTTCCGATTTTTTTGCCTTTGGTATATTAAAAAGGGTGAACTATTTTGAGCCGTTGGATCAATTGAGATCGATGGCTAGGATCTTTTCATTAGGGGTAAACAACGTCATTTGGTTAAGTTGAGAGATCGAGTTGAGATGGGTAACAGAGCGGGTCTTTTGAATGGGTAGGGTGGATAGGATCTCAACCGTTGAACTGGTGTAATCCAACAGTTCAGGGGAGATGTGACAAATACGACATCGTTCGGACATTGTATTGGTCCGGTCTCATTGGACCGGGTAGGGGTTCACAATTGGGCCTGGTAAGGTTTGGAAATGTGGCGGCCCAAAATCCGGTTTTCTCCCTTTTCTCTTCATTTTCGTTATCTTTTAATTAATCAAATTAAAACCCTTAATCACAAAAATACTAATTAATACTTAATTGCAGAATTGAGTCCTAAATGTCATATTTTTGTATTTTTAACTAATTTAAACAAATCAAGATGCACACACAAATGCGAACAAACAAGTAAAAATAACAACAAAAATCCACAAAATTGCAAACAATGAAAGGACTTTTATTTTAAATTTTGGGAGTAATTTTCTTGCGGGGCAAAAATCACGTGCTCACACCTCTGAGTTTTCATGTAGATTCCAAGTCATATGAGTTTGCGACATGGCTTAGAGCTGCAATCGAAGACACAGAGATCGTTGGGGGAACCAATATAGCATAACTCATGTAGTCAATACTGGCATGTGAAGTTTCTGTTGTACTTACTAAATTTGTGAAGGTCCGTGTCCGAAAATACAACATCAGTTTCTCCTTAAAACGATTCTAATAAAAAAATTGCTCATTTAGAAAAACCAATCAAACCAAGTAAGATCTTTGCCATCGAGGTAGTAGTATGGGAGAGTTAACCAGTCCTTCTTGGAGAAGCCAATGTATGTGAAGTACCGCTCCGCCTGATAAACTCAGCCCTCTGGGTTGCCGCAACTGAATTTATCTAGTTTCAAGATGTCCATTGAAATAAAGATCTAATAGTATAAATACTAAAAATAAGAATATAAGAGAAGATACAAAAGATAGTAGAAGAAGAGAGATGAGAAGCTTAGACTCAGAAAAGAGAAGAGAGGAACATGCTTTTCTTCAACAATTCGCATGACCTCCAACTCAAATCCACTACCCCTTTCAACATAATCGTCCTAAGCCTACACTCAACTACTTATCCTAGATCACAAATTAACCCGGGCCTATTGTTTGTTATCGCCCAATAGCTCGTGTTAGCCCAATAGCTACTTGTATGACATTGGGTTGGTTCTGATTCATAACAGAATGTCCTGATCATGTGTACAAGTTTGGCAAGGTACTTTATGGGGTCAACCAATCTCTAAGAGTATGGTATGAAAGATTGTCTAAATTTTTGCTTGAGCATTGCTACAAGAGACGTAAAATGAAAATATTTTATTCTAGAAAGAAAAGGGTAAAGATCTTTTGGTAGTTCAGACATATGTTGATGATATAATCATTGGAGAAACTATGGACATGTTAAGTAAAGAATTTACTAAGCTAATGTGGAGTAAATTTGAAATTAGTATGATGGGTGAGCTTAATTTCTTTTTTAGGCTTACAAATTAAACAAAATTCAAATGGAACTATGATTCATCAGTAAAAGTATGTGAAAGAGTTTCTTAAAAGGTTTTAAATGGAAGATTACAAAGAAATTAATATTCACATAGCAACAACTACAAAATTAGATTTTTATGAACCCGGTTCATCTGTTGATCAGAAGATGTATAGGGGAATGATTAGCTCTTTGTTATATCTCACTGGTAGTAGACCTAACATTATTTTCAGTGTAAGCCTTTGTGCTAGATTTTAGGCAAATCTAAAGAAGTCACACTTGATGACAAGAATGTTGAGATACCTAAAAAGGAGGTAGTAATTTCAACTTAGTGGGATATGATAATGATGATTTTACAAGTTTTCTTGTGGATAAAAAGAGCACTTCAGGTATGGCACACTTTCTTAGCTTATGTCTATGTCTTGTGCCACCAAAAAGCAAAATTTTGTGGCCTTCTCTACTGCTGACGCAGAGTATGAATTGATGCAGGTTGTATCCCTAATTTTTTGTAACAAGACTAGTGCAATTAGTATGTCCAAGAACCTGGTTCATCACAAAAGAACTAAGAACATAGATGTTAGGCATCACTTTTTGGGGACAACTATGAGAAAGATTTGGTCACTATGAAAATTTGTGCTACTGACATCTTCACAAAAGATCTAAGTAGAGATCACTTTGAAAGGAACATGTTAGAATCAAGGACAATTAAGATCACCCAAAAGAATCGATTCTAACTCAATATTTGGTTAGATAATTTGTAAATTTTTTAAATAATTAGATTAGATATTGCTTAGTCTCATACTTTCATTAAGACTAATATTGTGCCATGTGCTAAAATGTCTTATTGATTTATAATGATATTATCCTTAGAAAACTAAGTCTTATATCAGAGAACTTTCAGTGAAGAACCTAATTCATCAACATTATAAGGTATGTATTCTCCGCTCCGCATATTTTGAAATAATTGTAATTGGATCATGATAAAGGATGGAGTACCATTTAATCCCAACCTTCTTTAAGATTGTCCATTATAAACAAACCAGTTTCACCTAAGAGTCTTACGCGCCATAAGTGACTAGAATATAGGAAAGAGCCAAATGCCTATTCAAACTAAAATTCACATGTTGATTAGACTTGAACCCTAAAATGCAGGTGTTACCATATTCTTCAAATTGATAGGACTTTAACCATTTCTTCAATTCTAATTTTTAAAAAAATTCAAGAAGACAAAATTCTCTCAACTATTTCTCATCTTCTCTATACTCATCTTATGGAAAACCCTTATGAAAACTCCAAAGTGACTGAGAACCCTTTTTCACCACCCAAATAACTATCACCTACACATTCAACCACCCCTACCCCTAGAAAGTATGTGTTAAGATGATTGGTTGTAAAGTAGTCGATGGAAATGAACAAATCAAGAAAATAAATGATAAATTGAAAGCAAGTTAGGTAGAGAAACCCCAAAAACCAGATTAATCTTTCAGTAGGCAGTTGAGGGGGAAGAACTTTTTCATCTAAAATGGAACGTGTAACTTCTGGGCTAAAAATCTCATATGATACTGTTTCTGATATGGCTTAAAATCTGGAGAAGCGATTTGTTCTTGTTAGTATTATAGATGGTGTAGGGTCTGGTCTACTAAAATTGGTGGTAAAACAAAAAGGGAAAAATGAGAGTGGGGGTGAAACGAGAGATATGAAGGGAAATGGAGAAGAATGAGTCACCCATTCCCATTGGTTTGAATGAAGAAATAGGGTCAATAATGATTAGGAGTGAGGATGTTATTGAGGAAAAATAAAGTTTGGAAGAAGAAAGAGGCAATGAGTTTGGAGATGCGAGTGCAGTGGAGGAGTTGGTGCCAAGGAAAAGGTTCTAAGAACCTGTTCCATATGAGAAGGAACACATCCACGAACTTTCTGATAGCTATAATCAAAAGAATAAGAAGAGTTGGGGGTTAAAATCCCTGGTACTACTATAAGAGGCAAGAAGAGAAAGGCTGCCTCGTTTATCCTTGTAGAGACTCCTCCCACAAAAGAAAGATCTACAAAGAGTCGGAAAAATAGTATGAGGCTGACCTAAAAATGGCCCTAACTTAGAGCAAAAAGAAAGTTGTTGCAAAGGGAAAGAAAAATGTGGGTGAACCAAGTGAGACTATTGATATTGATGAGACGGACTTGGTTCTTCATGACGAGGATGAGACAAAAGAAGTGGAGGATATGAATCCAAGTGTTAAGAAAAGAAAAACATCTAAAAGAAGTCCCCTGCAAAGTCTATTAATACAGGACCCCCTGCCTTATCTAAAAGAACTAGGTCTGCCAGGAAATCAAGAAAAGTGCAAGTAGTGGAGAAGAGAGTGAGGAAGAAAATGAGACTGAAGGACAAGATGGTGAAGTTTGGCAAATGAACAATTTTGAAGGGTAGACTCCTTCGAGATTTGGAGGAGGAAGGAATATTGGACGGGAAACTATCCCGAGCAAAATTGTCAAGTTTTTGACAAGCTGTGAAATCAAGAATAGAAGGGTAACTAGGTAGTGAAAGAGGTGAAAGTGAGTTTTGATAACACGGAACTAGGAGAGAGGGCTACTTGCTGAAAGCTACAATTATTACAAAAGTTGAAATAGTCCAGCCAAAAAAACCTACCTACCTCACTTTCCATCACCAAGAAGTTTACTGACAGAGAAATAAAGCTACATCCCATTGTTTATAAGAGTGACATAAAACCTGCCCATAAAGTGCTCTTTGAATTTGTCAACAAAGTTGTTTTGCCAAGACAGGAGTAAAGGCATATTGTTACTTGCATGGACCTGGTCCTTATTGAGTGCTTGGATAGTGGGAGACAGATCAACTGGCCAGGGTTTATAATACTAGCTCCTTGATAGGGTGATTTCTGGCACTAAAACTCATGTCATACTGTATAGGTTCATACTCATTGTTGTTCTTTCTAATTTCAAGGTTTCCCGTAAGAACTAGGATGTTAGCATACATAAAGATCACTTTGGATCCAACACCTTGATTGCCCGTGATTATGAAGTCCTTGATGAAACTGGATCATCCAAGAGGGTGTTTGTAAATAACAAAGTTAGAGCTTTGGAGCAGGAGAGTGGGGCTAAGGATACTGAGATCGAGATGCTGAGGAGGAGACTGGCTGAAGTAGAAACTGAGAGGGATGCTCTCATATTTGAGATTGCAAAGGAGAAAGAGATTTCATGACATGTTGAAGCCGCTTCAGTTCATACACCAAGAACATGATCCTTCCAAGCCTTAAATCCTTCCTAGAATAGTTTGTAACTAGTGACTCGAGTGGGGTGTTTTATTTTTTTGTCTTTTTTGCTCATGGTTCAATACCTTTATTTATTTTTATGGATAAACTTTATCAATGATAATCATTGCTTTTCTCTAATTATTTGTTGATATTTCTTATATGGCTAATATCCTTAGATTGATAAGAGAAGATTGAATATATGATTGCATTAGAAGTAGCCTCAATCGCCATGAGTAAGATCTGTTAAAATCTGGTTATATAACTTAATTATGCAACTATTCGGTGGTGCTAGAAGGGGGAAGATATGTTGTGCTTTTGCTTTGAACCTTGATGTTTATAACCTAATCAACATGGTCCTTAATGATTTGTGGCTATAAATGGAAAATGTTCTAATATTATATTGATATTGATCTGAGTTGAAAAATGTTTCATGCTTATGAAAAGCACATAGTTTGTTATCATCAAAAAGGGGAATTTGTTGTCTTGAGTAAGTTTTGATGGTTGACAAAGGAACACATGCAATGATCTTGGTCCATACTTAGTGTACATAGGGCACAAGCAGATTCAAGAACAAGACATGCACATAAAAGGGATAAGCGCATGTAGTTATATTTGATATCTCCTAAACAAAAAAAAGGTATATAATTGACAATGAATAGGACTTCTTATTTTAAGGGAACTCTATCCTAGATAAGAGAGTAGTTAGAAGTTTAGATAACTAGAACTCTTACACCACGGGAGAGTAAAGCATTAGAACTCTAGTTATTTCTTATTCTACTAACTCTATAAATATTAGTTTGTTCTCTTTCACATGTGACACACAAATACTAAAGTTAAGCACTCATTTAGAGCAAAATAGCAAGACATTTTGCAATCAATTACTATATATTTCAAGTGTGAAAACGTTAAGCTACATGAACCAGATAGAAGAATCAGTTACAAGTATCTGGCTTTTACTCTAGTTAAATTGTAGTAGAGCTTTTGAGTTATACCTTTTTTGCTATCTTATTGAACAAAAATGGTGATATTGTTCCTTTCTCAAGAAACAATTATACTGAGTTATATTGTTCAAGTTAAAGTTAACTTGAAGTTGTAGCAATGGCTTGGTGCTGGTTGTCACAGAGGGTTAGAAATCCTTAGGTTTATAAGAGTTTTATAAACATTATTTTAGCTTAGTGATTTAGTGAAGTGTAGGGAAAAATCATACTAGGAAGTAGGTCATGGTTTTTTTTTTACTTTGAGCCAGGTGCTTTCCACGTAAAAATACTTGTGTTCTTAATTTTATGTATTTTTATTTTATAACTGTAGTGTAAGAAACATGTAGAAGAACCCGACCCTTCTATAATCTGTGCATGTGAGAAATTGGACACCATACAAATCACTTTTCCTCTTGTGTGGTATTAAAGTATAAATATATCAAATACACGTTGATTATCTATTGGGTATGACTCTGTCAATCTCCTTTTTTTATGATGATGATGGTCGAGTCAACACTTCGACATTCTACTAGATACCTACTACCACACACCAGCATATGTATCATGTAACTATGTACACTAAGGTATTTTTTTTCTTTTTCATGTTGATGGTAGCATGGCTAGTTTGTGTAGCGCCGACTATTATATTAGGTACCTTTTACTTCCCGCCAGTATGCACACCTCTACCATTTTATCTATACCTGCAACATACCTTTCACCACCAGTGTGCACGCCTTGATTATTTTACCGAGTACATGTTGTTTCTAATCTGTAGAGGTGTTGAGTAATTATGTCCACCAAAACTTAGACAAATATGAAGAATCACCTAATTCTTTTTTTATTATTGAAATTTAAACACGTGACTTCATAGTTCTCATGCCACTTCGTTGACCACTGAGTTACATTCTTGGATGCTCATTCTCTATTGTTCTCCCCCCGAAATAATAATTAAACCTCAATTTTGAAAAAAACTTGGCCCTCATTGTTCATGATCTCCATTTAAATTCATCTCAGTTAAAAATTATACAAAATAAAAATAAAAAGTTTTATAAGTTTTTCATATTTATTGGTAACTTAAAAAAGCAGAAGCCAGAAATTCCACGTAACTTACAAATATGATTAAAATATAGTCTCAACTAATGGATATAGTCTATATAAATCTTCTTTTTTCATGATATTTTTTGAACGAGACTTCACTTGGAAATGTCATGGTTATTTTGGGTGTTTCTCGTGGTAAATGGCATGGTGATTTTTCAATCATAATTGAGGTTTTGTACATCCATTAGAGTCGGGGCGTGAAAAATCTTTGATAGTGTTAAAAAATATTGGGACTGGTATTGACGATAAGTTGTCTTATTTCATCAGAATGGTAATGTTGTTAACCATAATTGCCAGATTTAGGCTAGAAACTAGTGATCCTTATTGCTCATCCATGGGGAGACTAATTCATTAGCTAACTACTTAGCCAGTTTGGTATTTTATTATGAGTCTTATTTTGTATGGCACGAACTCATGTATTCCATCATTTCTTCGTATTGTGGAGAAGTTGCTATAAAATTTCATTCTCTCGCTTGATTTTGAATTAGTTCCTTTTCTTTGTTGCTTTGTTTCTCTTTCAAAAATTTTAGTATGAAGTGTAATTATTTTATATGGTACATATATGGTTCTTCATTAGGGGTGGACCCACATGGAATTAAGAGGTTCATATGAACCTGCTTCGTCGAAAAATAACACGGTGAATAGGTTAAAAAAAATTTGTCTTCAAAAAAGTAAAGGTTTAAAGATTATTTTGAACCTACTTCGAATAACTAAAATGTGTTAGCCTGATGGTAAAAAGAATTCAAAATTTTCACATTGTCTTAAGTTCGAAACCAGCTAATCACGTGTGATCTTTATTTTTTTTTTAATTATATATAGTTCTTTTTTCCCATAAAAAAAATTCCATTTTAAGTTTTTGTTAAATATCCCCAAATTCCCCAAATCAGAAAACAATCAAAATATCTAATCGCAAGCCCTCGATGCCCCCCCTCTCTCTCTCTCTCTCCCTCCCTCCCTCCCTCGATGCCCCCTCTCTCATCTCACTCTCTCTCTCTCGCGCGCGCACACACATGTCAATTTCAATGAGAATAGCCTCCTCCATTAGCCCTTGCCGAGAAGGTCATGTCCTTCAAATACAAAGGGCTTCATCTTGGTATCTTACTAAAAGTTCAGGTGATTAATAAGAACCAATTCTAGATTTTCAATTTGTAGTATTTATTCCTATTTTGCATAAAGATTTAATCCCAATAAATATCCTTCTATATGCTTTTTTATTTATTTATTGTAGTTCAATTTTAAAGAACATTGATTAATAGTCGTCTCCTCCATTAGCCATAAGCCATTGGTGCTTCTCGTTGGGTCGGCTCTCTCCGTATCTCGCCGTCAGCCCGTGAATTGTCACTATCAGGTTTCTCACTTGCTTATATTGCAGATTTTTGTAAATTTACTCTTTGAAAAAAATTCTGAGTGTTTTAGTGGGTTTGGCTGAGAAATTGAGAGTAATAAATTTGCTTATATTGAGAAGTTAAGCATTTTTTCAGGTTGTTGTTGTTTTCGAGTGAGAAATCCTTTTTCAGTTTGAATATAATGAAAGTATAAAAAGTCTTCTCAAGCAAGAAATGTTGAAACTGATTATACTTAAACATAATAAATTTTTACACATGAATGTATTTTAACCGATTATATTAGATTATTGATTGCATTTTTACTAGACTATCAAATTATGATTACAATTTACATAATTGCCTATTATTGTATATCTAAGGTGATGATATAAGAAATTATCATTATCAGGTTTCGCCTTTGCTATTATCCATGGATGAAAGTTTCATCGCAAAGTTATGAGTGTTAGTTACTTGGGTTGTCTTTAGCATATTAATTATTCTAGTTTAAACTTAAGGTTAAACATATATAAAATTCCTCTTCTAATTCTATTTCTAATTTGGTAATCCATTTTCTATTACAATGAATAGATTTTACCCTCCAATGTCTTCCAAGTTGCCACAACCAAGTTCATCCTCTCCAATTGCTACTCCCGTGGAACAATTTTTGAACCAAATAGAAGAGCAATCTCAATCCTCTAAAAGACAAAGACAAGGAATAGATCTTGATTCTTTACCGAATGATCCATAGGAGAGATTACCCATTAGAAGTTATCATCCAAATGAGCGTGATGAGATTCGAAGAGAATATCTCCGAAAAGATCCTTACCAGCCCCGATATCATAATTTTTCTCAAAAGATTTTTTAGGCTTAAAGCGTCGTTTCAATCCTATATAGTTTGACGAATATTGTAATTGGTTGGAGTACAATGTGACAGAAGATGCAGCTTATTGTTTGTATTGTTACTTGTAATTGCCAGAGCTGCCGATACTCGTTGGGGTTCGTACTACAAATCTTTTAAGAACTTTATTTTTGTTTGGCTCAATTATTGATGTGACGACCCAAAGGGTCATCACTTATTTTGTTAATCATTTCGAGCTTCTGAGGTCTTAAAAACCTCATTTATAGTTGTCTCGATTTGCGTGCACAGTCCGGCCACAAAGCTGGAAAATATTTATGTTGAAATATGTGAAAAAGTTGAAGACTTTTGATATTAATATTGATATGGTTGACTTTGGTCAACATTTTTGGTAAACGGACCCGGACCCGTGATTTGACGGTCTCAGAAAATCCGTAGAAAAATATGGAACTTGGGCGTATGCCCGGAATTGAAATCCGAGGTCTAGAACCCCGGTAAAAGAATTTTTCTGTTAAATTGTTTTCTGAAAATGTTTAAGGAAAATGAAACTGATTTTTTATTAAAAAGTACTGGTATCGGGCTCGTATTTTGGTTCCGACGCCCGGTACAGGTCATACATATTGTTTAAGCGCTTCCTGGAAAGTTTGGTTGAAAACGGACGTCGTTTGACGTGTTTCGGCCTTAAATTGGAAATTTTGGAAATTATGAAATTTGAAAGAATTCTTGAGTTTTAAGGCTCAATTCATTGATTTTGATGTTATTTCGGCGATTTGATCGCTCGAGCAAGTTCGTATGATGTTATTGAGTTAGTGTACATATTTGGTTTGGAGCCTCGAGGGCTCGGGTGAGTTTCGGATAGGCATCGGGGTGGTTTTGGACTTGGAAAAACTGCAGAAAATCTGCAGCAGGCAACCCTTCTACGCGTTCGCGTCCAGGTGGACGCGTTCGCGATGGCCAACTTCTTTTCTTCAACGCGTTCGCGTCCTTCTGGTCGCGTTCGCGATGCCCAGCTGTTTCCCTTCATCGCGATCGCGTACTGCTTCACGCGTTCGCGTAGTGTAATTTGAGCAAACCCTTTTTCCTCTACGCGTTCGCGTGAAGGCCCCGCGTTCGCGGAGCCTGGCCTGCCTCCTCTACGCGTTCGCGTAAGGCAGAACGCGTTCGCGTAGGCCAAAATTGTAAGCCCCAGAATTTCTTCTTCGCGTTCGCGTCAAGCCCCACGCGAACGCGATGTGTAAAACTTTCTCTTCATCGCGAACGCGACCGGGGTGTCGCGAACGCGATGAACAAACTTTTGCCCAGTCATTTTAATCCCAAAACATAACAGAAACGGGATAACAAATCCCATTTCTGTTCAACCCCTTTCTCCACAGCCCCTTGGACGATTTTTGAGCAATAATTCACCAAACTTCTTGGGTAAGTGATTCTTAACTCGTTTTCTTCATTTTCCATCAATATTATTTGAATTCCTAAGCCTAAATAGGTGTAAATGGGTAGAAAAATTGAGAATTTAGTATAGTAAGGGTTTTTAAAGAATTTACGATCTAGACTTCGTTTTGGAGTCGAACTTAAGCACAAATTGTATATTTGAACTCATGGATGATTGGGTGAACTTATTTTGGTACGAAACTTGAGTTTCGATTATGTGGGCCCGGGGTCGATTTTTACTATTCCGGGCAGAATGTGATAAAAATTATAATTGGCCATATGAATTAATTTGTTGAGTGGTATTGATGATATTAAATCAATTGTTTATTGATACGATTGGATTGGAGCCAAATTCGAAAGGAAAAGGCATTTCTACGGATTGAATCGTTCGTAAACTTTCGAGGTAAGTGTTTGTTCTATCCTAGCTTGAGGGAATAGGAATTGAGTTTATGTGTAAATTGTGATAGGTGGAGTCCGGCGTATAGGCATGGTGACGAGTATCTATATGTTGGGGGTAGAGTATGACCGTGAGTCTTAAAAATGGATTAAATTCTTATAAATCCTAAGTGATTATGTGAAGGGAAGTTATTATCGGTTTTATACAGGTAAAATACATTTAGATTATTGATTGAAGAGTTATTGGTGTCATACCGGTAACAGAAATAAATTGTTGATTTATTATCAATTATTGGTTCAAAAACCGGTAATTATAAATATTGTTGAAGTACAGATTATTGGTTTAATGCCGGTAATATATATATATTAATATATTTGGGATCGTGTGGCACGCCGACCACTCATATGATAAGAAATGGGATCGTGTGGCACGCCGACCACTCATATGATAAGAAATGGGATCGTGTGGCACGCCGACCACAAAGTGATTTAAATTTTGGGATTGGCCATAGTTGCCGGTAGCCTATTGATATATTTGGGAGCGGGTGGTACGCCTACCAAAAGATATAATCTATTGATATATTTGGGAGCGGGTGGTACGCCTACCACAAGATATAATTACTGATATAGTTGGGAGCGGGTGGTACGCCTACCACAAGATATGATTACTGTTATTTTCAGATTAGAGTATTTTCTTATAAATGTTTTGCACATATATATTATATTGTAACTGTACAGGTTTAGGTGGGTGACTGGCCTTAGTCTCGTCACTACTTCGCCGGGATAGGCCAGGCACTTACCAGCACATGGGGTCGGTTGTGCTGATACTACACTCTGCGCTCTTTTTGCGCAGATACAGGTTACGGACAGCAGCAGCGGCAGTAGCATTATTTTGGATATTCCGACCACTGAGACTACGAGGTAGCCTTGCAGGCGTCCGCAGGACTCGTTGTCTCCTCTATCTATGTATTTCATTCTGTTATCTCATGTATTCGAGATAAACAGCTTATACTTCTTTCAGACAATTTGTGTGTATTAATCTTAGAAGTTCGTGAGTATTGTGACACCAATCTTGGGTAGTGTATCATGTTGAGTTTCTTAATCATATTAGATAAGATTGACTAAGTCTTCCGCTAAATTTAATTATTCCGCTGTAATTTATATGTTTTAATTGTAAAAATCTTAATAAGAATTTGGTAATTATTGGAGGTGTAAGTAATATCTGGCTTGCCTAGCTCCCACTAGTAGGCGCCATCACGACTCCCGAGGGTGGGAAATCCGGGTCGTGACAAGTTGGTATCAAAGCACTAGGTTGCATAGGTCTCACAACTCACGAACAACCTTAGTAGAGTCTGAGGGATCGGTACGGAGACGTCTGTATTTATCCCCCAGAGGCTACAGAGTTAGGAAAAAGATTCCCTTTATTCTTTTCAGTCGTGCGACTTGATCTTTCAAATGTTGATTGAATTTCTACTCTGTTCTTCCGCAGATGGTAAGAACACGTGCATCCTCATCTACTGACCAACAGCCCGAGGTCCCAGCAGCGGCAGCTCCCGCTAGGGGCAGAGGCCGAGGTCGAGGTCGTCCTAGAGGCCAAGGTAGGGGAAGAGCTCAGTCCCGAGCAGCAGCACAAGTGACAGAACCTCAGGTTCATATCGAGGAGGAGGTTCCAGCCCCAGTAGCTCCAGCAGGCCCAACTCAGGTCCCAGGAGGGATTATGTTTTCACCGGATCTTTAGGATGCTTTGGTCCGGATAGCAGGTTTTATGGACAATATCAGCAGAGCAGGTTTATTACCAATAGCACCACCCACTTCTTAGGCTGGTGGAGGTAATTAGACTCCTGCTACGCGCACTCCAGAGCCAGTAATTCCCTAGGCTCAGGTTCCTGTGATTCAGCCAGTTGAGGCAGCTCAACCTGTTATTGTGACTGAGGCTAATGATGGTGCAGCTATGTCTGCTGACGCGTTATGGAGATTGGACAGGTTTACCAAGCTGTTCACTACCACATTCGGTGGCACTCCTTCAGAGGATCCCCAGGATTTCTATATAGCTGCCACGAGGTTCTCCGTACTATGGGCATTGTGGAGACTAATGGTGTGGATTTTGCTACTTTTTGATTATCTGGTTCTGCCAAGACTTGGTGGAGGGATTATTGTCTATCCAGGCCAGCGGGATCATCATCTTTGACTTGGGGCCAATTTGCGGAATTGTTCTTGGAAACGTTCCTTCCAACAACTCAAAGGAAGGCTCTGCGCAGGCAATTTGAGCGTCTTTATCAGGGTTCTATGTCTGTCACACAGTACGAGACTAGGTTCATTGACCTGGCTCATCATGCCATTGTCATACTTCCTAAAGATAGAGAAAGGGTGAGGAGGTTTATTGATGGCTTAAATCAGCCAATTCGGCTACAGATGGCTATGGGGGCAGGAACTGAAATCACTTTTCAGGAGGCGGCTAATACAGCCCGCCGGATCGAGATGGCTCTGTCACGGGGAGCGAGACATGGATCGGATAAGAGATCTCATAATTCGGGTAGATTCAGTGGTACCTCGTCTGGAGATAGAGATTCTCATGATAGAGGCCATCCTCTTAGGCCTTATCAGTCAGCTCTTCAGGTTTCTCATGATGCTTCAGGTGATCGTAATTCTCAGCCACGCTACTCTGATCAGCAGCCTATCAGTGCACCACCACTTCGCCATTTTCAGCAGCCGAGGGCTTGTTTTACGTGCGGTGATTTTAGGCACATTGCAAGGTATTGCCCTCGAGCTCCTGACAGATCTCACCAGCAGGGTTCTCGTGCCATGATTCAGGCCCCAGTTCCCTCACCGCCTGCCCAGCCGGCTAGAGGCGGAGGTAGAGGACATAGAGGTGGAGGTAGAGGTCACAGAGGTGGAGCTCAGACCGATAGAGGTAGAGACCAGCCGGCAGCTGATCGTCCTAGAGATACTGCTCAGGGTGGTGGGGCACAGCCCTGATGTTATACACTTCCCACCAGACCAGAGGCTGAGTCTTCTCATGCCGTCATTACAGGTATTATTTTGGTTTGTGATAGAAAGGCATCAGCATTATTTGACCCGGGGTCTACATATTCGTACGTGTCTTCCTATTTTGCACCATACTTGGTTCAGCCCAGTGATCCACTGAGTGTTCCTGTTCATGTGTCTACACCAGTAGGCGATTCTATTGTGGTTGATCGAGTTCATCGGTCATGTATTATAGTAATTGAGGGTCTCGAGACCCGTGCTGATTTATTGCTCCTAAATATGGTGGAATTTGATATTATATTAGGCATGGATTGGCTATCTCCATATTATGCTATTTTAGATTTCCATGCCAAGACTGTGATTTTAGCTCGACCGAATTTGCCTCGTATAGAGTGGAAAGGATTGTCAGGTCATACTAGTCGCAATGTTATTTCTTATGTTAAGGCTCAGCGTATGGTTGGGAAGGGATGCTTGGCTTATTTGGCTTATGTCCGTGATTCCAGTGCTGAGGTTCCTTCTATTGACTCGGTGCCTGTGGTTTGCGAATTTCCTGAAGTATTTCCTTCAGACTTACCAGGGTATGCCGCCCGATAGGGACATTGATTTTTGCATTGATTTGGCTCCAGGCACTCAGCCCATTTCCATTCCCCCATATCGTATGGCTCCGCCAGAGTTAAAAGAATTGAAGGAACAGTTGCAGGATTTACTTGAAAAGGGTTTCATTAGACCCAGTGTTTCGCCGTGGGGTGCACCTGTATTATTTGTAAAGAAGAAAGATGGTTCGATGAGAATGTGCATTGACTATCGACAGTTAAACAAGGCGACTATCAAAAATAAATATCCACTTCCGCGAATTGATGATTTATTTGACCAGCTTCAGGGTGCCAAGGTATTTTCAAAGATAGATTTGAGATCTGGCTATCACCAGCTGAAGATTAGGGCATCTGATGTCCCTAAGACAGCGTTCCGCACTCGGTACGGACATTATGAATTTTTGGTCATGTCTTTTGGGTTGACAAATGCCCCAGCAGCTTTTATGGAATTGATGAATCGGGTGTTCCGCCTTATTTAGACTTGTTTGTAATAGTCTTCATTGATGACATATTAATATATTCCCGCAGTCAGGAGGAGCATGTGAAACATCTCAGAGTGGCCTTGCAGACTCTGAAAGATAGCCAACTATATGCAAAATTTTCAAAATGTGAATTTTGGCTAAGTTCAGTTGCATTCCTGGGTCATATTGTGACGACAGCAGGTATTCAGGTTGATCCGAAGAAAATTGAGGCAATCAAGAGTTGGCCTAGACCGACATCAGCCACAGATATTCGGAGTTTCTTGGGGTTAGCGGGTTATTATCGCCGATTCGTAGAAGGATTTTCTTCTATTGCAACCCCACTGACCAGATTGACCCATAAGGGTGTTCAATTTGAATGGTCCGATAAATGTGAGGCGAGCTTTCAAAAGCTCAAGACAACCTTGACCACAGCACCGGTATTGGTTTTACCCACAGGTACGGGACCTTATACTGTTTATTGTGATGCTTCCCGTATTGGGCTTGGTGCGGTGTTAATGCAGGATGGCAAGGTTATTGCCTATGCTTCGAGGCAGTTGAAGATTCATGAGAAGAACTATCCAGTGCATGATCTAGAATTGGCGGCGATTATTCACGCATCGAAGATCTGGAGGCATTATTTGTATGGTGTAGCATGTGAAGTATACACCGATCATAAGAGTCTTCAGTATTTGTTTAAGCAGAAAGAGTTGAATTTGAGGCAGAGAAGGTGGCTAGAATTGCTAAAAGATTATGATGTCACCATTTTATATCATCCGGGAAAAGCAAACGTGGTGGCCGACGCTTTGAGTAGGAAGTCAGCCAGTATGGGTAGTCTTGCTTATATTCCAGTCAATCAGAGACCACTTGCTTTGGATGTTCAGGTCCTTGGCCAACCGATTTGTGAGGTTGGATATTTCCGAGCCTAGTCGAGTACTAGCTTGCACGATCGCTCGCTCTTCATTATTGGAGCGTATCCGCGATCAACAATATAATGATTCTTATTTATGTGACCTTAGAGATACGGTTCAGCGAGGAGGTGCTAAACAGGTCACCTTAGATGCTGATGGGATCCTAAGGATGCAAGGGCGCATTTGTGTGCCAAATGTTGACGGGCTTAGAGAATTGATTCTAGAAGAAGCTCACAGTTCGCGGTAGTCTATTCATCCGGGCGCAGCGAAAATGTATCGAGATTTGCGTCAACATTATTGGTGGCGCAGAATGAAAAAGGATATTGTGGCATATGTGGCACGGTGTCTTAATTGTCAGCAGATTAAGTATGAACATTAGAGACCTGGCGGTTTATTTCAGAGAATTGAACTTCCTGAATGGAAGTGGGAGCAAATCACGATGGATTTTGTTTCCGGACTTCCGAAGACTCGGAAGAAGTTTGATGTTGTTTGGGTGATTGTTGATAGGCTGACCAAGTCAGCTCATTTTGTTCCTATTGCCACTACCTATTCATCCGAGAGGTTAGCTGAGATTTATATCAGGGAGATCGTTCGCCTTCATGGCGTGCCAATCTCTATTATTTCAGATCGAGGTGCACAGTTTACCTCACATTTCTAGAAGGCGGTTCAACGAGAGTTGGGCATGCAAGTTCAGCTAAGTACAGCCATTCATCCCCAGACGGATGGTTAGTCCAAGAGGACTATTCAGATACTGGAAGATATGCTTCGGGCGTGTGTTAATGATTTTGGAGGTTCATGGGATCAATTCCTGCCTTTGGCAGAGTTTGCTTATAATAATAGTTATCAATCGAGCATCCAGATGGCTCCTTATGAAGCGTTTTATGGTAGGCGGTGTCGTTCTTCTGTTGGATGGTTTGAACCGGGAGAAACTCGGTTATTCGGTACAGATTTATTTTAGGAGGCCTTAGATAAGGTCAAGATTATTCAAGATAGGCTTCGCACGGCTCAGTCTAGACAAAAGAGCTATGCAGATCGCAAGGTTCGAGATATAGCTTTCATGATTGGGGAGCGAGTATTGCACCGAGTGTCGCCTATGAAGGGCGTAATGAGATTTGGAAAGAAGGCCAAACTTAGCCCTAGGTTTATTGGCCCATTCGAGATTCTTGATCGTGTGGGAGAGGTGGCATATAAACTTGCCTTGCCACCTAGCTTATCAGCTGTACATCCAGTGTTTCATGTGTCCATGCTTCGAAAATATCACGGCGATCCGTCGCACGTGTTAGATTTCAACACTGTCCAATTGGACAAAGATCTGTCCTATGAGGAGGAGCCGGTAGCTATCCTAGATCGGCAGGTTCGACAGTTGAGGTCGAAGAGTTTTCCTTCTGTGCGAGTTCAGTGGAGGGGTCAGCCTCCCGAGGCATCGACCTGGGAGTCCGAGTCTGACATGCGGAGCCGATATCCTCATCTATTCCTTGACTCAGGTACTTTCTTTTGTCCGTTCGAGGACGAACGGTTGTTTTAGAGGTGGAGAATGTGACGACCCAAAGGGTCATCACTTGTTTTGTTAATCATTTCGAGCTTCTGAGGTCTTAAAAACCTCATTTATAGTTGCCTCGATTTGCGTGCACAGTCCGGGCACAAAGCTGGAAAATATTTATGTTGAAATATGTGAAAAAGTTGAAGACTTTTGATATTAATATTGATATGGTTGACTTTGGTCAACATTTTTGGTAAACGGACCCGGGACCCATGATTTGACGGTCTCAAAAAATCCGTAGAAAAATATGGAACTCGGGCGTATGCCCGAAATCGAAATCTGAGGTCTAGAACCCCGGTAAAAGAATTTTTCTGTTAAATTGTTTTCTGAAAATGTTTAAGGAAAATGAAACTGAAATTTGATTAAAAGTAATGGTATCGGCTCGTATTTTGGTTCCGACGCCCGATACAGGTCATATATATTGGTTAAGCGCTTCCTGGAAAGTTTGGTTGAAAACGGACGTCGTTTGACGTGTTTCGGCCTTAAATTGGAAATTTTGGAAATTATGAAATTTGAAAGAATTCTTGAGTTTTAAGGCTCAATTCATTGATTTTGATGTTATTTCGGCGATTTGATCGCTCGAGCAAGTTCGTATGATGTTATTGAGTTAGTGTACATATTTGATTTGGAGCCTCGAGGGCTCGGGTGAGTTTCGGATAGGCATCGGGGTGATTTTGGACTTGGAAAAACTGCAGAAAATCTGCAGCAGGCAACCCTTCTACGCGTTCGCGTCCAGGTGGACGCGTTCGCGATGGCCAACTTCTTTTCTTCAACGCGTTCGCGTCCTTCTGGTCGCGTTCGCGATGCCCAGCTGTTTCCCTTCATCGCGATCGCGTACTGCTTCACGCGTTCGCGTAGTGTAATTTGAGCAAACCCTTTTTCCTCTACGCGTTCGCGTGAAGGCCCCGCGTTCGCGGAGCCTGGCCTGCCTCCTCTACGCGTTCGCGTAAGGCAGAACGCGTTCGCGTAGGCCAAAATTGTAAGCCCCAGAATTTCTTCTTCGCGTTTGCGTCAAGCCCCACGCGAACGCGATGTGTAAAGCTTTCTCTTCATCGCGAACGCGACCGGGGTGTCGCGAACGCGATGAACAAACTTTTGCCCAGTCATTTTAATCCCAAAACATAACAGAAACGGGATAACAAATCCCATTTCTGTTCAACCCCTTTCTCCACAGCCCCTTGGACGATTTTTGAGCAATAATTCACCAAACTTCTTGGGTAAGTGATTCTTAACTCGTTTTCTTCATTTTCCATCAATATTATTTGAATTCCTAAGCCTAAATAGGTGAAAATTGGTAGAAAAATTGAGAATTTAGTATAGTAAGGGTTTTTAAAGAATTTGCGATCTAGACTTCGTTTTGGAGTCGAACTTAAGCACAAATTGTATATTTGAACTCATGGATGATTGGGTGAACTTATTTTGGTACGAGACTTGAGTTTCGATTATGTGGGCCCGGGGTCGATTTTTACTATTCCGGGCAGAATGTGATAAAAATTATAATTGGCCATATGAATTAATTTGTTGAGTGGTATTGATGATATTAAATCAATTGTGTATAGATACGATTGGATTGGAGCCAAATTCGAAAGGAAAAGGCATATCTACGGATTGAATCGTTCGTAAACTTTCGAGGTAAGTGTTTGTTCTATCCTAGCTTGAGGGAATAGGAATTGAGTTTATGTGTAAATTGTGATAGGTGGAGTCCGGCGTATAGGCATGGTGACGAGTATCTATATGTTGGGGGTAGAGTATGACCGTGAGTCTTAAAAATGGATTAAATTCTTATAAATCCTAAGTGATTATGTGAAGGGAAGTTATTATCGGTTTTATACCGGTAAAATACATTTAGATTATTGATTGAAGAGTTATTGGTGTCATACCGGTAACAGAAATAAATTGTTGATTTATTATCAATTATTGGTTCAAAAACCGGTAATTATAAATATTGTTGAAGTACAGATTATTGGTTTAATGCCGGTAATATATATATATTAATATATTTGGGATCGTGTGGCACGCCGACCACTCATATGATAAGAAATGGGATCGTGTGGCACGCCGACCACTCATATGATAAGAAATGGGATCGTGTGACACGCCGACCACAAAGTGATTTAAATTTTGGCATTGGCCATAGTTGCCGGTAGCCTATTGATATATTTGGGAGCGGGTGGTACGCCTACCACAAGATATAATCTATTGATATATTTGGGAGCGGGTGGTACGCCTACCACAAGATATAATCTATTGATATATTTGGGAGCGGGTGGTACGCCTACCACAAGATATAATCTATTGATATAGTTGGGAGCGGGTGGTACGCCTACCACAAGATATGATTACTGTTATTTTCAGATCAGAGTATTTTCTTATAAATGTTTTGCACATATATATTATATTGTAACTGTACAGGTTTAGGTGGGTGACTGGCCTTAGTCTCGTCACTACTTCGCCGGGATAGGCCAGGCACTTACCAGCACATGGGGTCGGTTGTGCTGATACTACACTCTGCGCTCTTTTTGCGCAGATACAGGTTACGGACAGCAGCAGCGGCAGTAGCATTATTTTGGATATTCCGACCACTGAGACTACGAGGTAGCCTTGCAGGCGTCCGCAGGACTCGTTGTCTCCTCTATCTATGTATTTCATTCTGTTATCTCATGTATTCGAGATAAACAGCTTATACTTCTTTCAGACAATTTGTGTGTATTAATCTTAGAAGTTCGTGAGTATTGTGACACCAATCTTGGGTAGTGTATCATGTTGAGTTTCTTAATCATATTAGATAAGATTGACTAAGTCTTCCGCTAAATTTAATTATTCCGCTGTAATTTATATGTTTTAATTGTAAAAATCTTAATAAAAATTTGGTAATTAATGGAGGTGTAAGTAATATCTGGCTTGCCTAGCTCCCACTAGTAGGCGCCATCACGACTCCCGAGGGTGGGAAATCCGGGTCGTGACAATTGATGTTTTTGATATCATCGTTGTTGATGCCCAGACTTTAGAAGAAAGAGCTAAGACAAAGGGATATCTTAGCACTTGTCAAACATTTGAGGTTGCTTTCACATTGCACATAATGAGAGATGTTTTGGGGATCACAAACGAACTTAATATATCCTTATTAAAAAAAAGGATCAAGATATTGCAAAATACTATTCTACTTGTTGAAGTGGCAAAGAAACAATTGCAAAAGATAAGAGAAGAAGAATGGAGTTTACTTATTGATAAGGTGTCTGCATTCTGTGTCAAGTATAATATTTTGATACCAAACTTTGATGACTTCTATGTTAACTCTAGAACATCTCGACGTAAAGTAGATGGTTATACTATTTTACATCACTATCGTGTTGATATATTTCTTAAGATTATTGATTGGCAGGTTCAAGAACTCAATGCTCGTTTTAATGAGGTGGCAACGAACTTGCTTGTTAGAGTAGCTTGCTTAAATCCAATTGATTTATTTTCCATGGCATAAACAATATATTGATTCCTGACGATTTTGATGAGAATATAATGGTTATGCTCAAGAATTAACTTGAAACTTCTA
This sequence comes from Nicotiana noctiflora, assembly GCA_032618575.1. Taxonomy (NCBI): domain Eukaryota; kingdom Viridiplantae; phylum Streptophyta; class Magnoliopsida; order Solanales; family Solanaceae; genus Nicotiana; species Nicotiana noctiflora. Next base: position 128,823 of record JASVEL010006151.1, on the reverse strand, counting down.
TTGTTGATGTTCGTGATTTTGATGAAAGGTTCTCAAATCTACAAGGACTTGTTAATTTTTTTGAAACACTAGTTAAGACAAAGAAGCATTTGTGAAATTTGCTTCGCTTCTACCAGTTGCCACTGCTACAGTTGAAAGAACTTTCTTGGCGATGAAGTTGATCAAAAGTGAATTGAATGAATGACGAATTCATAAGCGGTTGTTTGGTACCTTACGTAGAAAAAAATATTTGATACTATTTCTAATGAGACTATTATGAATACGCTTCAGGAAATGAAAACTCGTAAATGATAATTGTAATTATAATAATATATTTTATTAATATATAATTTTTGCTGACCTCTTTGTATATTTGCTTCTTTGCATTTTGAACCCCGTTTGATAAAAATCTCGGGTCCACCACTGTTCATCATGAATCTACGACAAGTATGCATTACATATTTGCCTATTATTAATTCAAGGAAATAATTATCTAGTACAACTTTTAGGTATAACATAAAAATAAGCAACAAGTTGTAAAATGGATGATAATATAGGAAAATTTTTATTTTGTGTTTCATACGACTGACACTAGTTGTCCTTTTTGTCTCACAAATTTATGGACCCAAATTTCTATGGATATATCTTTTTTGCTACGGATTCATCCGAACCAAATACTTTTGAAACGAGATATAGATTTATATGTAGAGTAAATATACAATTTTACAAAATTATAGAGTACTGAGATCAGTCAAGTCGCTTTCTGTGTTTTCCTATATTTATTTTCTAACAAAAATTGCATGGGTACCATTCAAGTTCAATGTAAATTTTAGTGCCAACGCTTAAACTTTGTAAGAGGGGACCAAATATACAGTTTTGTGAAGGTCAGAGTCTGACGTTACTATAGAACTTATCGGTACTAAAGATCAAATTTCCTTTGTCCAGAATTTTATCATGTGAATTCGTGGCTAAAGAGGAAAGGAGAAACATGCCGGACACGAAAATGTGTGCAAGCTGACCCAGACACTATTATTATTAAAAAAAAAGTGTGGCTCAATACTAAAAAAAATAAAATAATCCTAGAAGTGGACCTTATAGTGAACTTCAAAAAGTAAAAATAGTACGGTCTAGCCAGTTTTTGGACTGGTCATTCAAAAACAGCCAGCGTTTACTAAGTCAATGAAAAGTAGCCACTATTTTGCTGCAACAGAGACCAGTCCAGCATAATATACTCCGTACGGTGCACCTATGTATGAACTTCCAAGATATTATGTTGGACCAGTATATTCACTCCAGTATATTATACTGAGACTCACTCCAGTATATTATACTGGAAGTTCACATGTAAAATATTCGAACTCTACCATATTATACTGGAATATTTTCTTGATTTTGAACGTTATTTTCGTTTAAATTTATCTTTACATAAAAAATAGCTAAATTTCGATTAAACTATTTTTGAACGAACACTTATAAATCTGGCTATTATTGAATTTGTGCCCTTCAAAAAGTGCAAAGCCACAAAATAGGCCGACCCGGTTTATCAAATGGGTTAACCAGTTATGTGGCCTTATCTAAACATACGATGTTATCCAATAAGAATCTATAACTAGATTTCTACAAAAAAAATTGTAGCAACCCCTCAAATTCAACTGCTAATATTTTCCATACCTTCATATTTTCATGGCTTAGGCTCATTTTCTCACTCTACAAACAAGAATAACAGGTACCTTTTTCTCTTTTGCAATTCAGTTCAACAACATTTGTCGATTACATTGAAAGATGAAGAAGGAAAAAAATTAGAGTGAGAATTGAAGGCACCTATATTAGCACTAGACTGTAACATTTGAATTAAATATTTAATAATACTAACCAAATGACTGGAATTATTTCAGCTGAGATATTTCCTCATTGTCCCTTTTTCTCCAATAACCTAAAGCCAATATCTCAATCTCAAAAGCAAAATTCTTTTGTTAGATGTAATAGCCATGAATTTAGTAAAGTAAAGCCTAGAAATAACCAAAGGGCTAAAGTTTCTACTGAAAATAGACATGCCTATGTACAACAATCCAATGATTTGAAAGCAACAAATATTTTGAAAGTGTTAAATTGGTCATGTAAAGTTGGCAAATATGATGAAACATTGTATCTTCTTGATTGCAAAGTGAAGAATAATGGTTATAAACCAGATGTTATTCTTTGTACTAAGCTTATTAAGGGATTTTGCAACTCGAAGAATTCGGACAAAGCATTAAAAGTTATGCAGATTTTAGAGGAATTTGGTGAACCTGATGTATTTGCATATAATGCTCTTATTAGTGGATTCTGCAAAATGAATAAAATTGAAGAGGCGAATATGGTGTTGAATCGGATGAAATTCCATGGATTTCCTCCGGATGCTGTTACTTATAATATCTTGATTGGAAGTCTTTGTGATAGGGGGAAATTAGGGTTAGCATTGAAATTGTTGGATCAGTTAAAGGAAGAAAGAAATTGTAAGCCTACGGTTATTACATATACAATCTTGATAGAGGCAACGATTCTTGAAGGCGGAATTCATGAAGCAATGAAGCTTCTAGATGAGATGTTATCGATAGGGCTTCAACCCGATATGTATACTTATAATGCAATTATAAGGGGAATGTGTAGAGAAAAGATGATGGATCAAGCTTATGAGTTTGTTAGGAGTTTGCCATCTAAGGGCTGCAATCCGGATGTGATTTCTTATAATATATTGTTAAGGGCATTATTGCATAAGGGGAAATGGAGCGATGGAGAGAAGTTAGTGAACGAGATGTTTTCTGCAGGGTGTGAACCAAATGTGGTTACTTATAGCATTTTGATGAGTTCTTTGTGTAGAGATGGGAAATTAGACGAGGCGATCAACTTGCTGAAGATAATGATGGATAAGGGATTAACACCAGATACTTTCACTTATGATCCGTTGATTTCTGCATTTTGTAAAGGAGGGAGATTAGATTTGGCTATTAAGTTCCTCGACTATATGATTTCGAATGGTTGCTTGCCTGATATAGTGAACTACAATACTATCCTTTCTACAATGTGTAAGAAAGGGAAAGCTGATGAAGCAATGGAGGTATTTGAGAAGCTCGCGGAAATAGGCTGTCCACCTGATGTGAGTACTTATAATACCATGATGAGCGCGTTATGGAATAATGGAGATAGAGCTAGGGCGTTGAGATTGGTTTCGGAGATGATAGAAAAAGGGATTGATCCTGATGAGATTACTTATAATTCGCTAATATCATGTTTATGCAGAGACGGATTGGTGGACGAGGCGCTTGATTTGTTAGGAGATATGGAAGGGAATGGTTTCCCACCTACTGTGATCACTTATAACATTCTGCTTCTTGGATTGTGTAAAGCTCATAGAGTTGACGAGGCGATTGAAGTGTTGAGAGTAATGGTAGAAAAGGGGCGTCGGCCAAATGAAACGACGTACATTCTGTTAATTGAAGGTATTGGTTTTTCAGGATGGAGAGTTCAGGCAATGGAGGTGGCTAACTCTCTTTATCAGAAGAATGCTATATCAAAAGAATCACTTCAACGTTTGAGAAAAACATTTCCTATATCTGATGTTTATAAAGATAGTACTGAAAGGGAAGCCTTGGCGTAATTGGTAAAGTTGAGGTCACGAGTTCGAGCTGTAAAAGCAACCTCTTGCAGAAATGAAATGTAAGGTAAGACTAGGAGCTTCCCTGGACCCCACACACAGCGGGAGCTTAATGCATCAAGCTGCCCTTACTCGTACAGCCGAGCAATGTTCAATACGTGTACATCATTGACAGTAATAAAAGATCTCAGGCTTCTTTATCTGCAGTTTTTACATAGTGTTCCTTAGAGGAAAATACCTCTCTAATATGTGGCCAAATCTGGTGCTTTTTGACAACAAACAATATTGCTTTGGACTGTGTTGTGGCTGAAAAAATAAACAGTTAATTGATTGAACATATTGATGCCTCCTCAACATATTAAAAAGGCTAAGTACTATCAGGTTATAGGTTATACCCAGCATCGAAAGTACTTAATGAGAAATTCTATTATTTTTAAGTTATTAAGTTCTGAATTAATTTGTACATATTTGATAATTTTTTTTAGATAAATATAAAATTGAAATAAAAATTATTAAGTTCGATCGAACTCGTAACCAATCTATTCGATGCAACCTAAGGGTTTGCAATTGCAGTTTCTGCCCACTCATATTCTATGCTACATACTACAGTCATTACATATCTTTTTCCCTTTCTTGGACTATATACTAAGTAGTATCTGGGATTTTTACTTATCTATACCATATAGCAAACCTTATTACTTCCTATGTTTAAGGTTTGTGTTTATTACATTTAAGCATATCAACTTTCAATTTATGTACCATAATTCAAATTAAGTCTTTAATTATACTATCATTTTACGTATGCTTGTATTTAGGGACAAAATCTTCCAATTAATATTTTTACCCGCTTCTCTCTCATCCACACATCTAATCCCCCCCCCCCCCACGTTTTTCCCACAGTTAATTCCTCCCCCACGTTTTTTCTTTCTTCAATTTTCTTTCCCCCTTTATTCGTATAACAGCAACCCACAATTCTCATCACCTTCATTCATTCCCCACCATTTTCATCCAATTCAAACTTTGTATTCATCTAAAGGATTTGATGGGTTGGTCAAAATCAAGCCTTTAACTTTTATATTTGATTTCTCGGCATTTTCATATGCTTCTTTCACAGCTTTTGTAGTGATTTGGAAATTGTTGGAGTTGTCGCAAGGAATTGATTTATATTGAAATGAATCTTCAATTGAGAAGACAATAAAGTTGACAATGTGGGTGCAATTGTAGTTTATTTGTAGAAATTTTGTAGATGAAGAACAAATTTTATTGTCACCATTTTTTTTTTACATAAGATTGTAGTTTAATTGTAGTATAAATATAGTAATTTTGTAGATACTCTTAAAAATAATACATCTTTATACAATACTTAAACTGATTTATAGTTTATTTGTAAAAAATTTAACTACAAGATATCTACAAACTAAATAAATTGAATTTTAATATCCCAATTTTCATTTCAATTGTAGCATAATTGACATTTTCGACAAATTTGTAGAAGACTTGTAGAATTTTTAGTCTTCCCAATCTACAATTTATCTACAAAATATCTACAATTTATCTATATTTTTACAATTTATATACACTTTATCTACAACTTATATACAAGTTCTGGAAATATTCTTCTTCTTCTTCTTCGACGAGTTTCAATGTGAAATTCTGTCAAAACCAAGTCTAATCTTCACCAAAACCCCTCAAAATTGAGGTATAAACTCCTAAACATATTCCGAATTATTTACAACAACACCCAATCCAAACAAATAATGATTTTTGAAAACCCAAATTTAAATTCAAAGCTTTCAAGCTTTTTAATGGTTATCAATGGTGGAAAATATATGGAAGAACATATTTTTTTCAACTTTGAATTGTTCGTTTCTTTCAACACTTTCTCTCGAAATCAACACTTGACTTGATTAGTTGAAAAGCAGACCAACAACAGTAACCTTGTGATCTTATTAACATATTAAATTGTTATGTAGACCTTCTTATTAACTTCTGATAAAATTGAATTGCAATTGAATTGTTCTGTAGACCTTCTGATCCAATTAGTTGGTCAACTTCCTCTCGAAAATTTGAATTGTTCATTTTTTTTTTTTTTGAGAATTTGAATTGTAGTTTTAGAGAAAAATACATAGATGAGAAATCTCATTTCCCTTTTTAAAAATTGAATTTAATGTAGAATCAATTAACACCAAGATTCTCTCCTTAATTTTAGCTTATATTTTAGGGAATATTATGTCCTTTTAATGCCTATTAATCTAATGGTACAAAATTTGTAGGTAAAACATGGACTGGACGGGTAATTAACAACTATGCACATTTAGGATAATAAGGTTTCATATATGATATAAATAGGTAAAAATTAGTTCTATTAACTTAAAACGTACGAGCGGTGCGGAGAATATGTAAGTTTCATGCTAGAGTACATTACCTAAGTCTAGCTTATAAATAAGAGATTTTATTCTACACAATCTGTGAGTCTGCTTATTTAAATAGTGAGCACTCAAACTAAGAGCCCATTTGGCCATAATAAAGAATTCACTTTTTTCAGAATTTATTTTTAATTTTTTCTAGAGTTAATGTTTCACCATAAAAATTTTAAATAACACTTGAAATTTTTTTGAAATTTAAAAAATTCTAAAAAGTTAGTTTTTCGTAATTTTTATTTCAAATCGCTCACAATAAACTAAAAACAGCTCCAAATGAGTTAACCATATCCAAACACAACTCTAATTTTTAAATACCATTTTTACTTGTTTTTTTTTATTATAAGTTTTTTCGGAATTCCACATTCTTATGTCCAAACGCCACTAAGAAGTAAGAATGTCTATAGATTTAATAATAACGCAAAAAGATACACCCTAATCCGCTCTATTTGATGCGACTGATGTTTAACTAGGGACATTTAAATTAGAAAAAGGTGAACTTTAATTAATATTCAAGAAGATTTGAACAAGTCATATCAATAAAGGTAAAATGAGAATAATATGAAAATACAACACACAAAATAGAAAAATCTGTAAACTTTTATATTCAAGTAGATTTGAACAAGCCATGACAATAAGAACAAAATAAAATAATACGAAAATATGACAAACTAACTAAAAGGAAAGAATTCCATATAAAATGGAATAAATAGGGTATAGTTTTGATTATTTACATTGTCTCTTTTCCAACAGTCAAATAAACTATGGCAGGCTTCTTGTGCATTGTGTGAAACAGGGGCGATTATGTGTGATCAAGGTGGTCAACTAAATACGCTTCGCCAAAAAATTATGATGTGTATAGGATAAACTTACTTGTTAGTGCTCAAAACATAGACTTAAACACCCTTGCCTAGCCCACTAACAAAGGGCGTACTAATTTTGAACATCCTAATTGAATTTTACAGCTTCATCACCGGTGTAAAACGAAATTGGCTGGAGAAAGGCATGGTGAGTGACATTCTTGTAAGGGTCCTAAACATCAATAATTCATGGAAAAAGAAATAAACTCAAGAAATGAATAGGTATATGAACTCAATGATAGCTAGAAAAGCTACACAAAGAAGAGATAAAAACTTTGGAACTTAAGATGTTAGAAGAATGTAAATCCTTGGAATAACAACATTATTCGGAAATTCCACAAGGGCATTGTACTATAACCTATGGTTACCTAGATATACTCATGGCACCTGATAAAATAGGCCTTGTATGCACTGAACCACAGTTAAAGCCTTTCCTGTATAGAGAGGAATTATACCGCAATTAAAGAAGTCGCCATAGGAACTAGATTACAGATGCTAGCCAAAACTCTGTCAAGCAGGTACAGGAGAGGGTCAAAATTTTTACCGTGCACAGATTAGAACAGATAAAGGAGTAAATTTCCATTTGTGCTGATGTGATATGTCCAATGATGTAAAGAGCTGAGATAAGGATACTCTTTCTCCATTCCCTCAACTTTTTCTGTGATTCTGTGCTGCTGCTTTGTTCATATCTGTACCAGCTGTGCCCTTGACCGAGTTAAGGATACTCTGTTTAATCTGGAAATCTTTATTCCTTGAGAATTTTCCATTCCATCAACTTCTCCCGCAATTCCATAGCTGCTTCATTCATACCTGCACCAGCTATTCCTGCAACTATAGTGGAAAAGACGGATGAATTAACCTTGTGCCGACTTGATATCATCATCTTCAACACTTGTTTTGCAGAGTCCAGTTTACCGTTTTGACATAACCTGTGAATAATAAATCTATAACAATTATCTCTGACCCTGCGTCTGCTATTACCCATCTCTTTTAGTAATTCTACAGCTTCTTCAATAAGATCTGCACGACAGAAACCCCAAATTAGACATCTATATGTAACATCATCAGGACAAATGCCATCCTTTTCCATCCAATGGTATAATTCCATCGCTTTCTCCATAAAACCATTCTTTGCAAGGCCATCAATGACTATGTTGTAAGTGATTATACTAGGAGAACAGCTGCTATCACTTAAACAGTGAAGAATTTGGACGGCCTCATCCACCATTGCCTCCTTACAAAGAGCACGTAGAAGTGTATTATAGGTTATTATGTCGGGTGAACAGTTTTGGGAGACCATCTGAATAAAAGAATCAATTGCACGATCCAGAAGCCCATGCTTGCACAAACCATTGATTAAAATATTGTATGTCACAACACTAGGAGGATGTGAAGTTTCATTCATAACCGAAAGAATCTCATCTACCTCGTTCCAACATCCATAGGTTGAAAGGGAATGGAGAAGAGTATTGTACGTCACATCATTGGGCTCAAGGCCATGTGACAAAAGATTATAGATTAGTAAAGCTGAATCTTCAAAGTTGCCTTGCTTAGAAGTAAAATTTACCATGGAATTAAAGGTCACAAGATCAGGAGAACATCCCTCAACTGCCAAATCCTCCATTACCTCAAGAGCACGTAGAATACCACAATGTTTGCAGACTAATTCAACCAGAATTGTACTGGTGATCGAATAAGGAGGACATCCTTTTCTTAACTGATCCTTCCAAAACTGAATGGCTTGATCGTATTTACTACGGTCAAACATAGCACGCAGTATAGTATTATAAGTGATAACATCGGGAAGGCAACCGCTAAAGCTCATATAGTCCAAGAAACCAATGGCAGAATTCAAAAGCCCTTTTCTACAGAGACCACTGATTAACATATTGTATGTGATAATATCTGGAGTCCCACCAGACATAACCATGATTTCCAGAACATTGGCAGCTTTGCCTGTCTGCCCAGCATTGACGAGGCCCCTGATCAAGTTTACGCAAGAAGGGCAGTCTGGAATTTGGTTTCGACGAGTCATCAGGTCAACCAATTTTGATGCTTCAAGCAACTTTCCATGACTGCAAAAACTTTTAAGGACTTTGTTGTTAGTTGTCTCATCATTTTCAACCAATGGTCCATCTAAAGTCAACCTTAAGGAACTAGAAAGTTTCTTTAAATGTTGCTCATTTGATCTCTTGTCAACAATTCTATCTAAGCTCCCAGCATTACCCTCTTTAACTCTATCAAGGCAGACACTTCCCTGCTTGCTTCTACAGAATAAAATCGAACCAGTTTTTCCCGAACGAAGAGCTCCCTGCCACTGCTGAGAAGATTGACAACTAAAGATACCGCTAAATGGATGTCTTAACAGAACATCTGGAGTTTTTATTAGCAAGGACAGATTGCTCCCAGTTTGGAGGTCCATTTGGCTAGAGCTTGAGTTCTGTATGTGCAGTGCAGGAGCTTCAATCATCAGTTTTGGGACTAGTGTATAAGCCATTGCTTTCTTCACGATAACACCAACATTCAAGAGAGAAAGAGCATTTCTTCAGAAACTACTGTGTTCTTTCTGCAAATTAGAAGTACGCAGGATTGCAGCGGCATATGTGCAGCTAAACTTGAATTCTTCAAGGTGAGGTGCAATCTTAGACAAACTTGAAAAAAGAGACGGACCACAGATGGCAGTCTTGTCAACTGAAAAAGGTAAGAAGGTGGGTGGGGACGTAAGAGGACAAAACGTCTACTGAATATAAACCAAACAGAGAACATCAAAAGCAAGACAATTTTTTGGTGGGGGAGGTTGAAACTTGACAGCATTTATCTTCAACACCTTTTATCAGCGAAAAAAATCCGACAATATATAAATCTTATATCTGAAAGAGATCATCAATGAACTCTGCTGTCAAAACCAGTAACTGTACAGTGTACACTAAGAAAAAAAGAATTTCATATCCAAATTTGACTTGACTCAAAAGTTAAAACACTTGACAAGAACAGTAATTAAATGGGTATCAACTAAGGAACTCCATAAGAAAATTCACCCAACACTCTGAAGGAAGTCAAATGGAATATAGTAACATCAACCAAACAATCACATGTCAATACCAAACTAGTTAGAGACTGCGCTATGAATCATCTTTAACCATTCAGCTCTATTTGAGGCCATTGCATTCAAAACGCAAAATAGTAACTTTAGCAAGAAACATTTGCTCACATAACACCCAGGCAATCGTTCTAAACATGATACAGTAACATATCTCACAAAAACATTTGCTCAACAGGAACAAATAAAGGCAATGAAATCACACATTTAATCTAATTGTAATTTTACTTTCCTATGTACATTTTACACCAATCAAAAAATGCTCGTCTTCCCAAAAAACAAGTCAAATCAGCCCACTTTCTTGGCTTCCTTAAACAAATGAAGAACTAACTCGCATACCTAGCACTAAAGTAAGTAAGCAACTCTTGCATTACTACTATATATAACCACACAAAGCAACTACAACAACAACAAACCCAATGTAATCCCACAAAGTGGCTCTGGGTAAGGTACAATGTAGGCAAACCTTACCCCAATGCCCTACCTTACGAAGGTAGAGAGACTGCTTCCAATAGACCCCCCGAACTCAATAATAATAACATAAATTTTTATGGTAAAAAGATGAACGAATCTCCATTCTGAGTGATATTATTGAGTTCAGGGGGTCTATCGGAAACAACCTCTTTGCCCTTCCAGGGGTAGGGGTAAGGCTGCATATATCTTACCTTCCCGAGACCTCACTTGTGGCAAAACTACTGTGTTTGTCGTTGTTGTTGTCTCCGTTCTGAGTGATATGAATATTATTTGGGCAGTAGTTTTATAATGTCTTGTTTATTAGTACAACTTTCATCCTTAACCAAATCTTTCATTGTTTCAATAAAACCAAATGTATTTCTATCTTTCGTTTAGTGAAACAATGCTCAACAATTTAATTAACTATACAATATCCAACAACCAATTCACTATGCATTGTTTGGTAGGATGGATAAGCAAAAATAATCTGGGACAAAAATAAGTTATGTTAGGAGAAGTTATCCCACCTACCAGACGTAGAATACTAATCTCATGATAAGTTATCCTAATATAAAGCAATAAAATTGACAATTTCAGGATTAATACAACATAACAAACAACAAATAAGAAATATACCAGTATAACTAATCCCAACATAACTTATTTTCAAACCAAACGACCCCTAAGAATTTCGAGCTTTGGTTAGCCAAGCTGGTGAGCACAAAACTAATTTTTGGGGAAAACTCATCACTCTAGAAACCCAAGAACTTAGTATTAAACAAAAAAACACTTTACTACTCAAAATGACAAAACTTTTTCAGCTTTTATTACAATCTTTGGCTAACAATTCAATAGTAATATCTGATATTCCAACACATAAACTTGTGAAAAAAACAAAATTAGAAAGAAAAACCGAATAAAGAGAAAGTATATGAAAGCAATAAGTGATGAACGTACCTGCAGTGTTTCTTGTGGGATTGTGGTTTGAGTATTTGGAATTGGTTTCGGACGTAAAAAACGGAGGAGAGGGATTATTTGGGGGCAAAACTATGAATATAAGGATTAACGAGGTTGGTTTATAAAGTAGGATAGTGGGACGTTAATAACTAGGGTTGAAGTTTTTAGTAATTTGCATATTGACTCCTCTTTTCGACTTAATAGGAACTTTGGTACCTTAAAAGTAATAAAAAGTAAATAAGCTTGACGACATGAAAGAAATGAGTAAAATTTACATATTTACAATGATGCCATTCCAAAGAGGATTAACTTTTTTTTGTTGAGTTTTTTCTCCTCATACTTAAACACTCAAAAAAAGAGCACTTTAAATACAAGGAAATGCTATGTAAAATAATTATGATTATATAACTTTAGAAAAGGTGTTCAAGAATATGAATAATATCCTTTTTCTATAGCATTAATTAGGGCTGCTTATCGGGCGGATTGAACGGTTTTTTACTCTTAACGGTTTGGTTTAACGGTTATCGGCTTTTTAATGTATTAATTCATTAGCCACCCGATAAGATATCAGGCGGATTAGTATCGGTTTAGCTCTTATCGGACGTCTTATCGACCTAAATTAGTTATTGACTAAATATCTCCCTTTCTACTAAATTCTTAAGCTATAATATGTATTGAAAAACTGAATCTTTGTTAGAGGTTAGTTATATGAATTGTTTTCCTTTGTTCTTGCAAAGCTAATTTGTTCGAAAGTTTCATCTTTTTGGGTGCTTTTGATTCCAAGTCTGTCATTTGTCATTTTTGGTGAATTCAATTTTTCATTAGTTGTAATATGTATTGAAAAATTAAATCTTTGTAAGAAGTCAGTTAAGTGTGCAGTAAGTATTAATAGTTGATCCTGTTAAATAATTGCATTAATGAATAAACAAGTCCACATCAATACAAAGTAAGTATTAATAGTAAACAATGTTGGATAAAACTCAGAAAACACTACTGTAGAATGCTAAACAAATAAAGAAAGTCAAAAGACAGTGCTAACAGACAGTGCAAAATGCCCGTTGTTGGTGTTCTCTCATAGTTGAAGCAAGATTTTCGTCTTATTCATTTTTAAGGGTTTTAGTTTTTTTATATTTAATATATATATATATATATATATATATATATATATATTCTTAACGGGTTAGCGGATTATCCGTTAAGAAAATCGAATAATCCGCCCCCAAACCATTAAGCCGTTAATAAAAAAAATTCAATTCGTTTCTCGTCCGTTAAGCCGTTACCAGTAAGCCATTAAGCTTCAGTTCGGTTCGATTTTCGACTTTCGATTTCGGTTCGGTTTTGAACACCCTAGCATTAATATCGTGTTTGAGAACTGAGAAGTAATCTATACTATATATAATATATTAAAAGCATAAAGGCCCTTAGCAAAATATCGTTAGTCTTTTTTACCCTTTTAAACTAAAATTCACATTAGACATTGGAATCAACTAAAATTTTATACACGTTTTCTTATTTGAATTGTTTAAGATATTCTACAATATGTAAACCTTTTGAAGTTTACTAAATTGTTCAACTTTGACTTTTTCTACATTATTTTACCCCCAAAAAAAGTATCTAGACTAAACTAATAGTTAGGAATTTGTATTCAACTTCAATTCCTTCAAAATTGCATGAGAAGGAAAATGTATCTATTTTTGTTATGATTTTTTTTTTTTTTTGAAATTTGTGCTGCTTGTCAAGCAGTAAAAGAAAGAAAGAGTCTTTGAAAACTTTCTCCTCCTTTATGATAACTAAAAGATAGCGGAACAACATTTGATTGTTAGTTTGATCCTTTGAAATATGTTCATTAACCTTTTTCTTTTATTTCATAGTATCAAAATAATTTTTTTACTAAAAACAAAAAAAATCCTAAACGTAAATAGATTTTTTTTTTATCAGAAAGATAAAATATTGCTAATTATAAATGTGGGTTGGGGCTCAAGTGGCTCTCAATTACAAACCATAGTCCTAATACTAAGCTGCAAATTACTATTACTATTTACAGTTGTCATGGTCCTCTTATTGAAATTATCATCATGAAAACTATTTACATCATAGAATATCATATGCATATTGCCACTATGACTATGCCAAGAAAATGACTGGCCTAAGTAAGCATGATCCATGCAGGACCTTTCTACTTCAAAAGGTGGTGCAACAAATCAGGAACAGTCTCAAACATATTTGGCGTTCATATGTTTCCAAAATTGTGGCCTGCTTTAGCTAGTTGATCCGCTATCATATTCTACTCTTTGTACGCATGCTTAATTGGTGGATTACCTAGTAGGTCCAGATAACATCTGCAATCAGCAATTACGTTAGAAAAAGTAAAATTTTCGGTATGTAGTAAATAAATATCATTCAGTGCGTTCACTTCCACTTCAAGAGGTGTGATATGCTTTTCATATGCATATTTCAAGCCCTGCAGCAAAACATAAAGCTCTGAGAAGATGGCTGATTGGCATGGTACAGCCCCTGCAAAACCTAAAATTCAGCCTGCTTTCGAGTTTCTAATGACTCCTCCTATACCAGCATGGCATTGAGAATAGGCCCCATCTGTATTAAGCTTGTAGACTTGTGATTTAGGAGGGTTCCATTTAACATCTTTAGGTGGTTTAGATTTAGAGTGATTTTTCTGTGTATAAGAAGTTAAATAAGAGAACTCCACTACTTGCTGAGTAACATTTTAAAAGGATATTATCCCTACTCTTATTGTGTAAGTTTTTATTACGGGTAATCCAGATGTTCCATAAGCTAAGTGCTAAATAAGTTGTTGGAATAATATTAAAAGGGAGCTGAAAGTTTCTATAATTTAGAAGATTATGCACCCAAATGCGTGTACTCATCGTGTTTGCTATTTGATGAGTAAAATGTGAGATTCCCAAGTCATTCCAGAAACTTTTAGCATTTTCACAGTGTATAAAAATATGTTGAATCGATTCATCCTCTTTTTGACAGAAGTAACAAGTAGCATCAGGTATAATAGTGATTTTTTTCAAGTAAAGTCCCGTTGGTAGTCTGTAATGGCAAAAGGGTCAAATAAACTTTTAATTTTCGGATGAATAAGGAGTTTCCAAATCCAAGTAAAATTTGGTGAGTTATTAGGCATTTGATTTTTCAATTCAAGACTATCAAACATAGAATGTACTGTGAAATTTCCCCTTTGTGTCAAACCCCAGTAAATGCAGTCCTTATTCCTATTCAATTGCGAAACATACGTATTATTAATCATGTGAGTAGTATATTTTCCTAAGTCAAAAGAGATTGGATTCAAATTCCAACCAGTTGTTGTGATTAATTGAGCAACTTAACAGACCCTGAATAAGCGAACGTAAAGTTGTGCCCAACTTTAACCAAGCATCATCCCCAGACATTTATAAGTTTCCCTTCTCTTATTCTCCATTGAAGACCTTCTTGGCAGAATTGCCAACCCTTTATGATGTTGTTCCAAGTATGTGAGTTTGTATGGATATTGTTGCTATGAAGGTATTTGTTAATAAGTATTCTTGACTACATAGCCTGTGGTGTTTGAAAGATTCGCCAAGCAAGGCCTGCAAGCAGAGCTTTATTTTTTTGTTCTAACTTTTGAATCCCTAGACCTACCTTAGCTTTAGGGCTTGTGACCACTTTCCATTGAAGGAGATGTATTTTTTTCCTTAATAAGGTCGTACTCCAAAGAAAGTTATATTGGTATTGCTCCATTTTATTACTGATATGCTTAGGAATTTGAATATAGTGCATAATATGATTTGGAAGGTTGTTTAAGGTAGATTTAATCAAGGTAGTGTGACCTGCCATCATAAGGAAATTAGTTTTCCAACCAGCTAGTCTATTCTTAAAGTTATCTAGTAGGAATTAAAAATCAGCATTGGTAGGTCTACCTTGAAACATAGGAAACCCTAAATATCTCCCAAATGATGTCCCTTCTTTAATAGCAAAGGATTGAGTTACATACAAACGATCAGATTGTTGAGTGCTTTTTGAGAAATAAACCTTAAATTTATCAAAATTTAATTTTTTGGCCAGATGCCTGAGTGAAGTGATCCAGCACATCTATGATTGCATGACAACTCTTAGTAAAATTTTTGGAGAATAGGATAATGTCATCTGCAAAAAAGAGATGTAATATTAACAGTCCTTTCTTGATAATACCAAATGGTTGCCATTGAAGGTAATCAACCGATAGTGAGATACTGCGTGAGGGCATTTCCATGCACATTATAAATATAAGGGGATAGAGGATCACCCTGTCGAATTCCTCTTGTTGGATTAAATAATTTTGTCCTTATGCCATTAATCAGGATAAAAATAGAAGATGTTGAGACACAAGACATAATTAAAGTAATCAGAGGAAGTGGAATATTAAAGTATAAGAGAGTTCTCCTTATAAAAGACCATTCTAACCTATCAAAAGCCTTTTTCAGGTCGAGTTTTAATAACATGTAGGAAGATTTTCCTGTTATCTTTCTAAAATAATTCAAAGCTTCTTGTACTATAATTGCATTATCAGAAGCTCGTTCCCCTTGTTGAAAACTAGTTTGGCTAGGACCTATAATTTTAGTAATGATAGGTTTAGTCTATTAACAATGATTTTAGTAATTAACTTGTATAAAATATTGCATAAACTTATAGGACGGTATTGTTGAATAGTGGTCGGGCTTTTTACCTTAGGAATAAGACAAATGAACGTTTGATTTAATTTCTGAGGAATTATTCTGGTTTCAAAAATATTTTGACAAAAGGAGATAACTTTATTGCCAACATTTGACCAATACTTTTGATAGAAGAATGGATGAAATCCATCTGGCCCAGGTGCTTTGTATGGTTTAAAGCTAAATAGAGCATATTTTACTTCCTTAGGATCAAGGGGCTCCTCCAAAAGTTTATGTTCACACGCAGAGAGCCTATAGTAATTTAATTCATTATATTCTTGAGCAGAAACCAGTTGACTCGTTGTAAATAGACCTTGATAAAAATCAAAGATGTGTTGATTTAGCTCATAATGGTGAGTAATCCAGTTACCAACCATATCTCGTAGGATGTAAATTCTATTCCTTCGACGCCTATGAAGAGCAGACAAATGGAAGAATTTCGTGTTCGCATCACCCTCGTTTAACCAATTAATACGTGGTTTTAATTTTCAAAATTCTTCCTCTAAACGTAATATGTACTGAACTCAATAGTAAGCTTTGTCTCTAAATTTGTAAAAATATACTAGTAGGGTAGTAAACGGATGCTTGAATGCCTGCTAGTCTAGCTAATAAAGTTCTTTTTTGTTGGAATAATTACCAAAATTCTATTTATTCCAAAGTGAAACTACTGCCTGGAATAATTTCGTAGTATCTAATAAATTTTGATCCATTGCCCAAACGTGCCTAACTAACTCAGGAAATTCTGGGTGGGAAGCCCACATGGTCTTAAACCTAAAAACTTTTTGTTGTGTTCTAGTGACATTATCTAATGTAATTAGAAGGGGACAATGGTCTGAAAAGGTACGAAGAAGATGCCTAACTACAGCTTCCGGGTATAAGTTTAGCCACTCATAATTAGCTAAGAACCGATCCAGTCTTTCTAAAATAGTATTACCATGTTTTCGTTTGTTAGTCCAAGTAAAGCGACTACCATGGAAGCCTAAATCAATTAATTTGCAGTATTTGCAGTAGTTCAGACAATTAACAAACTTGTCAACTCGACTATTACTTATAGGAAGGCCACCAAACTTTTCTTTTGAATCTAATATTTTATTAAAGTCACCTCCTAATAACCAAGGCATGCCAACAAGTGTTCTTAATATTAATTAAGTTGTCCCAAAGTTTATTACGCATAGTAGAATAAAGATTTTCATAGATATCAGATAATAGCCAAGATTGCGTGTTAGAGTATACCTGGACCATGCAGTGTATTTCTTGGTGAGACATGAACATTTTTGTCAATTTGATGCCTTCTTCCTTCCAGAAAACCACTAAACCCCCTAGCAACCCATTAGTAGTCATTTGGAACATGTGAGTAAAATTGAAATCATCTAGGAGAGAAGTGTGATCAAACATGTGTGTTTCAAGGAGTACTGCTAACATATGCCTATGATTATCTAGTAACGACCTAAAACGGTGCCTAAACTCTGGGTTATGGGATCCACGACAATTCCAAACAAGGAAATTCATATAGGAATTTGGGTTATAGAGCTGTCCCGTTGGAAATGGAGTCGTTGGAGTGACATGAGATGTCAACTGTTCTAGACTTGCCTGAATTGGCTAATTAATAGTTGGAAGAATGACCATGGCATACTTCCCCACTTGTGGATTTGTCGTGAGACAAAAATTGAGGCTGCATGTTTTTAGGTCGGGTGGACACTTCAGAATAAATTTATTTGTACTGTTTTTTTAGGCCGTAAAGCAATATCCCCTTTAGCCACCAGAATTCTATCCTTGTTTCCCTAATCCCCCTTAAGATTTCGGACAACTCTTGCCTTGTTTGACTGTCTAGTACGTGTGGTGATGGTGGTGGTGGTTATGGGGGAATCTTATGCAAGTTAGATGTATCTTGGGGAGTTAGTTGGGCTGGCATATGGGGAGAGGGGATTGAACAAGTGAAAGGACTGAAACCAAGGGGCAAATACTTGCCCCATATGGTGAGGAGGGTAAAGGGGCATCACATAGATGATTGGGTTCCCATTCGGATGGATGGGATTTATTGGGGTATGTCCAGTGCTATGTTGAAGTTGATGCCTGAGTCTCCAACTGTAGAGGTGTTCGCATGGTGAACCACTGATTCTGAGTGTAGGCTTCCATTCCTAGACGCATCCCCTCCGTCACAATCTCGGCAATATGAGAAGGAATTTGTATTAAAAGTACTACTTTCTGACCATTCATATCTATGGTAAAGATTAGAGCATAGCCATGTAGACCCATTTCCAACCACGACTGGAGTGGTTGATCCATTGACGAGATTTGAGAAGTGAACACCATTAGTGTTGAGATATGGGGTGATTGTGGTCCTTGCATAATTAGCCTTGGAGATGAAAGAACTAATAGTTATTCCGGATGTTCTCCTGCATGGACATATGAAGGTTGTTGTTTGGAAAAGTTGGTCTCTGCATTTTCTGGATTGTTAAGAGGAATTTTAGGGAAATTGTTTAGTGGAGATGAACGAAGAGTTTGATATAGTTGGACTAGATTAGGATTAGGAGGTGAGGTTGAGGGTAACGTGTGATAAGAATGAAACGATTTTGTGAATCTTCACATGTAGTGCAATGATATATTTGCATGTTGATATTTGAGAAGCTACTGTAGCATGCAAGTTTAACTTATTTGGGCTTTGTATTTCCACATACGTGTTTGTGCCGTGTAAGGGCCAAACGGATTTGTCCAGTTGTATGAGTGGTGGAATATTATGTGAAATATATTTTTTCATTAGCAAAGATGGAGTAGGAGACTTATTAGATTTATCCGTAAAAGGTAAAGGGAGTTTAGGTAAACTTTGGTCAGTAATAAATGTTATAGGAGCATGCGTGGTTGGGACAACCAATGGTAATTCCCTAGAGTACATAGATTGGTTAGTAGGCTTGCACCCTTATTTGTGCTAATGCAGACTGTAAAACAGTGTTCTTATTTTGGTCCCAATTGGTTTGGCCTGTGGCAACTCTAGTTGGGGCTTCTTTATTTGGGTCCAAGTCAGCTAAACATGCAAATGTATTTGGGCTGGTCTTATTGGGCCTTATAGTGGACAACTTATCTGGCATGAGATGGCCCAATTGTGTCCTAGTAGGGTTAGGAAACTTACCTGGTCCAAGCTGGTATTTTTGTGGAGCTGCTTCTCCAACCGCCTTGTCTATGGAGGGTATGGAGTTCTTGGTGGTGTAGTTAGGTTTTCTGACGAAATCTACAGTCTTTCATTCAGTTCCCAGTATTCCGTCATTGTTAATTTTCTTAGTTGATGTTACCTCCACAAATGTAGAGGCAGCAAAAGTACAGGTGTGTTTCACATGTCCAAATCGTCCAAAACGCATACATATTAAATTTAAACCTTCATACTAAATTATTTGCTTATGATGTCCATTATTCACATGTGTTTTCAACTGTTTTTCTAGAGGGACTTCGATACATATTGTCACACCTCCCTTTTTACTACCCCAAATACTTAAAAGTGTATAAATTCACTTGTAGGGTATACCCCGACGTTCAATTACCCGAAACGGATAAAATAACGTAAGGGAAGGAGTTTTTCCAATTAAAGGACAGTCGGTTCGGGATTTTATTAGAGATTAATCAGAGTCGCCACTTGAGAAGGGAAATGGTGTCCCAAGTCACCGGTTAATCCCGAATCCGAGGAAATTTGACTCCTATAGATGTCTGCGAAGCAGAGGTCCGGATAAGGAACTCTGTTAACCCGAGAGAAGGTGTTAGGCACTCCCGGATTCCGTGGTTTTAGCACGGTCGCTCCACTGTCATTCTTGGCTTTTGTTTGACTTAATTATGAATTTTAACAACATAATGTGCATTTTACATGAATATTATTTTTTAAGAATTTGCGACATTGCGGAAACACACCTCGAGTCATACCGCAACCAGTACGCCTATGACTTTCGGTATATTTCGACTTTGCCGAGATTTGGATTTGAGTCGCACCAAGTGCACACTCGTTCAATGGAAAGTATATTAAATCGTGCCCTAAATGATGTCTATCGGCTTTTAATTGTTTTGGGTAAGACTATGAAATTAGCTATATAGTCTTCCCGAGTCTAATTATGTTAAACCATTACTAAATGGGGGCCCCGTTGTTATTCGGGCAAGGCTCGTCCCAATTTAATTTATTTAAAGTTCAATTCTACTTTGTGTGTACTACATTTGCTATATTATTTTTGCCTTAAACGTATTCACCAATAGGTGTTCCAGGCCCCTTCGAGTTTGCTATTAGGCCTGGTCTTCTCTTCAATTATCTACGCGATCCATGAAGGGCCAGTCCAGGCCTTAAGGCCCGCACCGTCTCCCGGATATCATTCAGCGAATCAGTCGACTTCATAGGATAATTCAGGCCCAACATTACACAAGGCCCAAAACCAGATTGAGATAGCAGTGATATAAGATAGAAATGAAGAACTCAAAAATGAAACAAACACATAGACTTTAAAAAATTGAATTGCACTTTATTTATTAAAAGAGAATCTCACTGTACAGAAGGTCAATATTAATTCTAGATTAATAACTAATTAATGAGAGAACTGAACCAACTGACTACTTTTATCCTCGTTTTTGTTGAGCTAACATGCATTAACAATGAAGTTTTTTTTAAACTAGGAAAATAACGAACAGTCTAGCTATGTGAGGTATGATCTATAGTCTAATTACTTGCTAAAAATTACCGGATTATCACACTAAATGCCTAATGGAATTTGCACAAGGTTTATCACTGAAGTTCTGCTAATTCGCTTCTTACTACATTACCCAGTTGCAGGTGAGTTATTATACTTCCTAATCGTTATTCTCCTTTTGAACTTGCTTGTTTCTACAAACTAATTTACTAACCACTAATACAGATATGAGCAGACTTATTTGATACCCCCTAAAAATCAATTTTCATTTTAATGTTGCTTAATACAATTGCTTCCCCTTTTGATCACTCACATCTGGGCTTGAAAATTAATTATCTACACAAGCAAAAATCAACCAACCCAATCACTCAGTTACAATAATCCCTAACATCTACACCTAAATAATTTAAGGACTTAAACATGTTTATGTTGCTGATTTATCACGATTTTAGCTCGACACATTGTTCTCGACTCAATCATGAATGAATCATGGCTTGAACTAACATTTTTCTTTCAAAACTTATTTATACCTAAATGCAGATCCTTAAGATGTGATTAACTACATGGTCATGACTTACGAAATTACTGAAAGTAGTGATTACTGATCTTGCAAGTATTGTTAACTAACTTATATTTTAGGAGTTTTTACCTAATTAACTAGGTGAGGTGCTAATTACTACTACTACTATATTACTACTATTACTAAGCTATTACATCTCTTGTGTTTCTGTTTTCATACTACTATATGCTATACTAATACTAAAATACAAATCTACACTAATGTTGAGCAACTAAAAAATTACAGAGTACAAAACGTCTTATGAATTTAAGAATAACATTCCATTTCATTCAGCAAATCATTACAGCTTCATTGTTTGAATAGAAATGTACCTGGAATCAACAAAATGAAACCGATGAGTTCTAAGGGATGAGGAGAAGCAATAACCACAGCAAAATCCAAACAAGCCAATGCAACAGGAGAAATGGAATGCCAATTGAATGAGGCCAAACAGCAATCAACAAACAGGAAAACCAGTGGAATCAAAACAGAAATCCAGACCAAAATTCGAGCAAAGAACCCAGAAATCCAGAAGGAATTAACCCAGATGTCCGCTCCAGAAAAATACCAGCACAACTACTGTTCTATTGCTATTTCTAATCTCTGAAACTTTGTATGAATTTCAGCTTAAGTATATTTTCAGATTTTTTAAGAATTCCACCTATCAGCCCTTTTTAGAGGTATTTATAGTTGAAGCTAAGGGCTGATGACTTGGGGAGAAAGTATGGGATTTAATCCCACTTCTCCCCTCTTAAAATTACTAAACTTACACTTTAGTCCCCAAATTAGTTAACAGAAATCCTTCCAGCATGTGCTGGAAGGTTCTAAAGATTCTTTTTAGTGGGTTTTTACCAATGTATCCCTAAGGGTTAAAGATTTTTACAAATTTCCCATTTTAGGGAGACCATTATACCCTTCAATCTCTGCGAAATTGCAGAAATCAGGGGTACAAATGACTCCCTTACCCTCTTATGATTCAATCTATTCACTATTTTACCAAATTAGTTTCCAATTATGCCCTGAATGCTACTGCTGATTTACTTGACTGCCTAGGTTAAAATTCAGCATTTGGGGACTTATTTAACTAATAGCCAGCCCTTGCATTGGTATTTAAGGGCTGGCCACTTCTACTTTAGAGAACTATTTCAATTTTAGCCTATTTAAACTAATTCCAGTCAATTAAGACCAATTTATTCCAATTTTAAAGCTAATTGCAGGACTAGCCTGCTTTATTATTGAAATTAAACTATTTAAGAACTAGTCAGTCTCAAGTTGAGACTTAGCTTGGCTATTAAAGCCAATTACTGAACAGCTGGGCCCAAACCTTTACAGGTTTGACCACTTTGATGTTCAGGGCTCTAAAGAGAGCCTGGGCAAGTCTGCATTTGCAGACTTAGCCACTTTGCACAACCAGCCACTTTTAAAGTGGGCTGTGCGTTAGGGCCTTATAGAATAGGTCAACCTTTTGCAAGGTTAACCATTCTTAGTCCAATTATTGTCTTATAGCCTAATTTTGTGATTTTCAGTTTTAGTCCTATTTCAAAACTAGCCACTTTCATGGAACTTAGTACTAACAGCTATAACCAATCCCCTACAGCTTAATGAGTATTGATCAAATATTCATGCTAACCAGAACTACTAAAACTCCATCATTTTCAACATGTTTTGCACACAGAGGCACATAAAAATCAAACAAGATGCATCAATCAACCAAAGCTCAGAAAGGGCAATTTGATATGGTTGAATCTTAGTTAATTAATTCACATTATTCAATTTCATGTGACAAAGTATGAGCCCATGTCAATTTAGACCTAGTTTCTACTAGCTCAAACCAGATGATAGTTGAAAATCTTCATAAGCTTTAAGGTTTATGGCATAGACATATACAGAAGCACAGACTCTTATAAAACAGTCAACATGGCTCATAAAACAATGGAGTTTAACAGAATGGTAATCAGAATTCACTTTCAAGTACTGAACCTAGAATCATGCTAAGTAAATAGGACGGGGAAAGCACAGGGCTAACAACTAATCCTAATCTAGAAACTAAACATGAGATTAAGCAGAGAAGAAGAATCATTCAGACTAAAGAAATTATCTAATATCAATCAAGAGAAAGAGGCCTAATACTAATAGAAGACAGAGGTAGAGATATTTATAGACAAGAAGTGAAGAATGCACAGAAGTGACTCCATATGAAGATGAGAAGATAATGAACAAGAAGTTATGCTATAAGTGTCAAGACGGATCAAAGCCACACAACTTAATCAATAATGAAGAGTAAAAGAGAATCAAAATCACCTTTGACTTACTAAACATACAAGAGAGTGAGAGATAAACAAAAATCAATAGTCATGCATTTGAAACGAGTCAGAAACCACAAATCAGACATGATCTTTGAACTTTGACAAAAGAAAAACACAGATACCCTAGCAATGACAGGTTCAGAGAAACACGGAAAGATTAAGAAATAGACATGGTCACGGAGAACAGACAAGAAAGGGACATGATATGAAACAAAAGAAGATGAACAGGAAGAAGAAAAACAGGATATTAAAAGGAACGATCCTAAGACTAACATGTGAGAAGCAAGAATCAAAAACAGACATTCACAGGCATGCAAAGACAGAAATCAAACAAAAACACACAAAGTAAAGCATAAAAGAAAGCAGATAGGGGGCGGGGACTTAGCTTGCAGGGCCTGTCCCCTGAGCTTCCTATCAGACTCTTTCTATTCACCTTTTTTCGTGATTTTCTTTTTCTCATTTTTCTTTTCTGTTTTACGTTGTTTTGGCTTCAAGATGAAGCCTTTTGGGGTTTTGAGTTTGTGGGGGGGTATTTGTGGTGGTAAAAGACTGGATCTTGGAAGTGGTTTGAGTTTTGGAGTCGCCGGAGTTAGGTTTCCGGCGACACTTTTTGGGATATTCGAGGCGTTCCGGTAATATTCGAGGGGCGAGAGTGGTATGGTTGGATAGATCGGAGAAAGGGGGTTCTTTTGGCATTGGTTTTGAGGTGAGATTCATACTTTGGTGGTCACCGGTGGAGTTCCGGTGACCGGCTATTCAAGAACAAGGTTTGTCTTCTAGGGTTTCTGGGTGTTTGTGGTGAAGAAGAAGGAGGAAAGGGTGAGGGAGATGAAAGGGGTGGCCGGAGACCACCGTGGAGGTGGTGGCCTCCATGGCCGACGAGGTCTGTGTGAAGAAGAGAGAAGACGAAGAAGGAGAGAGGAGATGAGAGAAAAGGGGCGGCTAGGGTTAAAGGATTTGGAACAAGTGGCCGGCCGTTCAGACCAATGCCTTATATAGGCGATGAAGCTAAGGAGATCCTGGCCGTCCAATTGATGAAGATCGACGGCTCGTGCGTGCGTTACTAAAACGACGCCGTTTGGTTATTAAAGAGATCAAAGCTTTCGATCGTTAGATCAACTCAATCGAACGGCTAAGATTAATCCACTTATTTTAATTAACTAATAAGTCCGTCCCTTTTTCCTCAGCCGTTGGATCCATCAAGATGAACGGCTGAGATTGCCTTTTCTTTACGGATCGGACCTGGCCTTTTGGGCCATTATATCTGGGCCTACTCATTTCAATTCAATTCAGCCCAAATTTATTACACAGCATACTTTTTGCAATTTCGATATTATTATTTTTTTATGTATTTTCCTTTTGTATATATTTTTTTTTCTTTTTCTTTTATGAATTAATAGAAACCTAATTTCCTACTTACTCTAATTATTTAGTATTTTTTGGCAATTTTCTACTATTTTTTCCTAAATTCCACTACTTAACACTATTTTTTGCTAATTTTCCTTAAAAATCTAATTAATTAAACTAACAAATTAATTACCTAGCCTATTTTTTTTTTGATTTTTTCTAATTTCTACTTATGCAAATACACAAAGTATAGCTAATTTCAAACAAAGCAAATAATTGCACTCAAAAACATATTTATTTTAATTTTGGAATTATTTTCCTAGTGCAAAAATCATGTGCTCACACATATTCGTGCGTATCTTCCCCTAGTTGTAGATGAAGTGCATGAGTCTATCTTTAACAGCTTACCCAGTTTGGACCCAACTCTCCGTAGGATTTCTAGATCGTAAAACTCAGTTGAAGTTCTGGGAGCCTCATCCACAAAGCTGAGTACGTGAGTTGAGTAGAAGATGCTATAAATTTAGATTCCCATCTACGCACAGATAAAAAATGGTTCAAAATGAACTAGGGGCCATCATGGAGTGATGTTCTCATATTCTCTTCTTTTGTATATTTTATAAGGAAAAATTCATAACCCAAATCAATTAGAGGAAGATCCTCAGTAGGCTTCCACAAATCAATAAGCTTGTTACACAGAATGTGATGTGCCACCTTTTGTCCAAACAACTTTATGATAACTGAGTATTTCCACGGCTCATATAATCGACATTTATCATTTGCACTGATTGGAATGAAAATATCATCCCCCTCCGCTTGTAGGATAAGCTCATCAGTTAGTGGAATAGTCTGGCTATTATTACTAATATTGTCTAGATTTGGTGAAAGATGCTTGTCAAGTAGTAGAGTTTGGAGAAAGGTTTTTTGATGGGGTGTTGTGTTGATATCGTCTATCTGCATAAATCCCATATCATGTTGTCTTTTACCTTGCTGTTGTTGATCTTGAAGTTTGTTTTGTGGGCGATTCATGTTATGTCAAAGAGATGTTATGATGGTGTGAGCAGTGATTTTCTTGCAAACAATATAGTCAAATGTTAAAACGGGAATATTTACATGACTAGAAAAAAACAAACTGGTATAAAAGTGTTGCCTCAATACGTAAATAGAAAATTATCTTTTCAAGAATACAAAATTCTCCTCAAAGTGTTAGTAATTCCTAACTTAAATAAAAAAATATATCTATGTTGTGTGTAATTATAATTTTATCTAATATAAAATATACTTAGGAAAAGTAAAAAAAGTCCATCTACAAGTTTAAAAACAAAAAATATTCCTAAATTTCTCGCATAAATAAAAGAAAAATATAAAAAAAATGTATTCCTAAAATTCATAAATAAATAAATGAAAAAAGTATGTTTTCAAGAAGGAATTAGATTTTGTTCAATTCCTAAAATCTAAGTTAAATAAAAGAGAAAATTATCTTTTTAACATGTAGTGAAATTGTAATTAAAGAGAAAATATTTATTAAAAAGGAAATTCTACCTACTTCTGTTATGGAGTTTCTTTATGGGAACACGGATCAGAATCAAGCAAAAATTTATGGAGTCTTTTCTTAACCTTTTTTTATTTACATTTTGAATTTTAGAGATGTTATGGTTTTACTTTAAATACTATTTTAATTTCTTAAAAGTGTCAAATTAAGGTTAATTTGATGTAAAGAAACAAACCATCCTTATCTTTTTATAAAAGTATATTTAACATTATTTTTTCGCCAAAACTAAGAATATTATCATTCATACAATTATTTATGGATAGAATATTCATTACGTGTGTACCCCATATTAATAAATATAAAACTTTTGAACAATACAATTGAATTATGTACACTTGAAATGCAGCTCTTAAGTGTCATTCCCAAAGTATTTATAATATTTTTCATTTTGAGTTAAAGAGTATAATTATGAACATTGGATAATTTAAATTTAATTGCAGTATTTATTAAGTAGTATATATATTCTTGATACATAAATTTTATTGAAATCATTTCTAAATAAAGGGCAATGGACATCCATACTATATTAAAAGACGGAGACTCTCAGCGAAATATTATTCACCTTTTTTTGTACTTTGAAATTAACTAAAATTTTGATCATTAAATATTTTCTTACTTAAATTATATAGGAAGTCATAATATTTAGAACCTGGTCACAAATATATTTGTGAGAAATAACAACAACAACAACAACAACAACAACTCAGTATATTCCCACAAGGTGGGGTCTAGGGAGGGTAATATGTAGACAGGCCTTACCTCTACCCGAGAGGGCAGAGAGGCTGTTTCCAATCGACCCTCGGCGCAGGGAAAAGAAAGGCAAACAAAAAACAAAAACAAAAACAAAAACCGCATTAGTTACTCTAGCATACATCGCATAAAAGTTATCTAAACATACGAGACATAAATACCATAAATAAGCAGGCATGCAATGATATTAAAACAGTAACTACCATAAATGACTACCACAAGAGAACACAAACTAATCATATATGGGCGGCCCTACCACGCCTCACCCACCCTGGAAAAGGAGTACGAAAAATCTAGAAGCCCCTATCCTACAACCGTGATACTAGACCTCCAGACTTTTCTATCAAGGTTCATATCCTCGGAAATCCGCATCTTGGCCATGCCCTGTCTAATTACCTCTCCCAAGTATCTCTTAGGCCTCCCTCTGCCTCGCCTCACACCGACCACCGCTAGCCGCTCACAACTCCTCATCGGGGCATCGGGGCTTCTCCTCCGCACATGCCCGAACCACCGAAGCCTCGCCTCTCGCATCTTCTCATCCACTGGGGCCACCCCCACCTTCTCCCGAATAACTTCGTTCCTAATCTTATCTAACCCGGTGAGCCCGCACATCCACCTAAGCATCCTCATCTCCGCAACCATCATCCTCTGAACGTGAGATTTCTTCACCGGCCAACACTCTGTCTCATACAACATGACAGGTCTAACCACAGCTCTATAAAACTTCCCCTTGAGTTTCTGTGGCACTTTCTTATCACACAAGGCTCCTGATGCAAGCCTCCACTTCGACCACCCCGCCGTTATACGGTGAGTGACATCCCCGTCCCCCTGGATCACCGATCCAAGGTATCTGAAACTATCCTTCTTGACTATGGCCTGAGATCCAATCATAATGCTCCCTCCCACTTCGCTCGACTCAGCACTAAACTTGCACTCCAAATATTCTGTCTTAGAGTTATAATAATTAGAACGTTTTCTTGTCCTTATATTTGCTTGGGCCTAAGGGGAAAATTCTATTTACGGTTTATCACTACTAAAAGAGAGACACGTAAATATAATTATCTTTTTTTTGATAAAATAGAAAAAGGGAGAAAATATTGTTTGAGTAAGAAATATCTATATTTCCTATATCATTATAAGAGTATAAAAGCCGAACTTCTAATGCAAATGAATTATTTTCTTTACTTTTTGTTTAAGTACTCAGACATTATTTTATAAATATTACGTAATTAGTAAAAATTATATATTTATTGATATAGGGTACACGCGAAAGGAGCGTACCCTAAGATTAATTCTTCAAAATGCTTAAATATGTAGTATACTTTATTGTTTATTTTACATGCTATAAAAATAACTTTTTTCTTAAATTTTGTCGCGTCGCTCTTTGCGTTACTAGGTGCCTGGCTGATTTAAGAAATGCCCTTCTATAAATATAAATGTTGGCGTTTCAAGTTTCCCTTAGTGAATTTTTAAGCTTAGTGTATTTTTTCTCCATGAAATTTTAAAGTTTTTGTTGTGTAAATTATATTTAGAGAATTTAGCACCAAAAATACTTCTGAGAAAAAATATTTTTCAAAATAAGCTAATTTAAGCTTGGCCAAACATACTATTAGTCTATTATTAAAAGTTGTTTCAAAATGCGACAATCTTTCAAAATCTAGGCAAATTAAACAAATATAACATAAAAAAATGTTAGTAAAGGAACCACCAAGATTAAAACTTAGTCATCGCAGTAATGAAAGTATAGAACTGCAAATATGTTGTGAACGAACCAAACCACCACTACTTTCCCCTTCCACAAATCTATCATTGAAAAGAATGCACACCCAAAACTCTTCTAGTGCTCTTAAAAGGAGGAAATAAATACATTAACCAGTAACTGATGGATATAGCATAGTGAAAACAAATTGCAGAGGTTGAAATAGTATCTCTGTATCCTGGGACAGTGACAATGGCAAGAAATTGATTAAGAAACATTCTCAAGTATCTTGCTGCTTCCTCATTATATCATGGTTGGTGCTCACTTGTGCATATACTTTTCTTTACTAGCTTTGGTTTCTTATGTGATCGGTTCTGCCACTTGATCCAACATCCACAAAAAAAAAAAAAAAAAAAAAGTAGTCAGTTAATTGTCTTTTTGATAATTAGAAGTCTGTTAATGCCAAGTATCAAAGGGGAGCCGTGGTG
Source organism: Nicotiana noctiflora (assembly GCA_032618575.1). Taxonomy (NCBI): domain Eukaryota; kingdom Viridiplantae; phylum Streptophyta; class Magnoliopsida; order Solanales; family Solanaceae; genus Nicotiana; species Nicotiana noctiflora. Next base: position 99,376 of record JASVEL010006151.1, on the reverse strand, counting down.
TAACTAGTAAGTTGCACTTGCAACCATGTGACCATGAGGTTACGGGTTCGAGCCGTGGAAACATCCTCTTACAGAAATGCAAGGTAAGGTTGCGTACAATAGACCCTTGTGGTCCAGCCCTTCCGCGGACCCCGCTCATAGCGGAAGCCAAGTGCACTGGGCTGTCCTTTTTTTAAATGCCAAGTATCAAGATATAATATCATATAAGTAGCCCTCACCTTTGAGCTTTCCGGAGCTTCATAGTCAATCCTCTCTTGCCACTTACTCTTGCAAAGTATAGTCGGACGGTTTCCGACATATTTCCCTGAAATCAACATGAATTACCACCTCATTAGGCATCTGGGTATAATATTATCATTAGCAATTCAATAACTAAAGCAACTGCCACTTCAGACATTTGCAAACTACACAAAAACCAGACTGCCTAAATCTCACACAAGTTTGTTGATGTTGCCCTTTTTCTTTACTTTTGAAACTGAATGTCCTTTTTCCTTACTATTTTTTCTTTTCCTAAATGTTGTTTCCAGCAGAGTACTGTTACATGTTTCCTTCACTATTCCTTCTTTTTCGTATATAGTGAAGATAGGAGAGGGGAAGTACAGATTCAAATAGAAAAACCAGGGGCATAATAAAGTGCACTCTTTCTATCAATGCTAAACATTTGATGTGACATCAAAGAAGGGGGGTGGGGGTGGGGGGGTGGGGGGGCAAAAGAAACCGACACATGCCATCAACCAAACAGTGTATCAAGGAAATTATCAAATCCAGCTGAAGACTACCATCCATACCATTTATGAGTGATGGTGTTCAAAAAGATAATAGCTGATTATCTAACTGTGACAGACCCAGTTTATCAACTTGTGTCATCACTTAATATATTGATTATGCTGGTTCCCCCAAGCACGATAAGAAATTACACATTCAAATATCGATTTAACAGATAACTTACCATTCACTTCTTTAAATGCTGCAGCAAGGTCTAATGGGTTGGAAAAACTCACAAATCCATATCCCTTCGTCTTACCAGTCCGCTTGTCTCTCACAACCTGTCAACATGCATTATAGAAACCCTTGGTTATTGAACCTTATAAGCTACAGCATACAATTATACAATAAAGTTCGGAGAGAGCAAGGCGAATATAAGGTACTTTTTACTTCTATTCAATGTTTGAGGTCAAGGCAGAAAAAATGAAGTTAGTAATAACATCAGCACGATGGATCTTGAAATATAAGCCACACTCCTTTATAACGCATAATTACTGCACTTTAGGGCAATAAACAAATTACAATAGGCTATGTGTATCGCCACCACTCCTATCTTCTCAATTAGATGCCACCAATGTAGAATCTCCTCAATTAGACTATGTCCAGGGAATAGGTAAGGTATCACCACCACTAATATCTACTCAATTAGATGCCACCAATCTAGTATCTCCTCAATTAGATGCTCACTGCTTTTGACAGCCAAGAAATGGAAATATCTCATATCATCAACCTTTTTATTGGCTTGTGTTCTTCTGTTTACGCAAACACAAACAGGCACGTACAGAACTAAGTCAACATGCATGTCTGAAATGAACCCCACCAAAAAGAAAAGGGAAAAGAACACACACATACGCACACAAACATACAATCTGAGGATTACAATTTGTGGTCCCACTATGATACTACTAATATGGTCTCTTTATTTTCAATTTTTGGAAGTTAACAACAACAACAACAACTAACCAGTATAGTCCCACAAAGTGGGGTCTGGGGAGGGTAATATGTACACAGGCCTTAGACCTACCCGAAAGGGCATGAAGGTTGTTTCCAATCGACCCTCGGCTCAGGAAATTTTTGGAAGTTACCGAACTCCAATTTTAAAGCAATAAAAAGTGAAGAGAAGTCTCTCTCAAAACTAGATGCACGCATACCACTATCGATGTACCCAAACTATGAATAGATGTTGATGCATTTAGAAGGAAATTCAGATTTCTGAAGATACATGAATATTCAGGATGCAGAAATATGACATCAAAAATACAGAAAAAAATTAAACTTCCAGGTGACAAAAATCTCTCCCTTCATGACCAGAAATACCAGTGCTCATGTATACCAATCAAAAACATAAAAATGTAAAATTATTGGAAAACATAAACGAACTAACAGAACATACCTTAGCCATGTTAAAGGTTGGAAACCTTGAAAAGGCTTTTGAAAGGACATCATCATTCACCTCATTCCCAAGATTACCACAGAATAGACGATAATCATCTGTGACACCATCCAACCAGGAAACTTAGTTATTCCACTATACTAGGATTTGCACCAATTCTAAAAGCAAAAGGCACAAGAAACCATGGAAAAACAGCTGCAAACATTCATACAAAAGGAAGTGACTAGACAACCACCAGCAAAAGTTAATTGGGTAAGAAAATTATATCACTTGCAAGACTTCAATCCATGAAAGTGGACCAATAAAGCATACTATTCAAACATGTAAAATCAGATAGATTACTTTGCAGGTTTGTCTCCTGCACATTATTATTTCTAAATACACTCCTAAATTGCTTTATAATGCAACACTGGGTACACAATGTCAAAATATTAGGCCTGCTTCACTCCCCTCTGTTCTAGCATCAAGACAATCACTAGCTATCATCATCGCGTCTGTCTCCCTCAAATGAAGGCATTCCCATTGCCTGAAATCATAGCCTAAGATTTACTTAAACCTTTCTGTTAGAGTTTTGCAATAATTTTAAGCACTTTACACTAGGCTAACAAACTGAAGTCTTTGACTTCTGCCCAAATTTCCAGACTGTAAAATTTTTGGGTCGCTTTGAACCAAATTACAATGCCAAAACCCTTCAGCACAAGGTACTATCCAGTTCAATTGATGTCTAAAATTATTACAGAGAAGCAGGGTAATGCCCACAAAAAGCCAGATGAATAAATAAACAGATTAGTATAATATGAGGCACAGCCAGTCAAGGAAAAAAAAGAGGAAGTTAGGCTTACTCTCTGGCCACTCTGCTAACGTAAGATCTTCCCAACATTGTCCTGCTGCCTTACGAGGTACAGCTTTCTTCTTGGCCTCAGCTTTGTGCTCCATTTCGCTGCTCGCAAGTGCAGCTTTCAATTTTTCAAGTGCTTCAGGTGTGATTTGCAACTGAGCCTGTCCGTAAAAATTACGTACATTATAGTCTGCCAAAGAAGAAGACACCTTTCTATATCTAAAAGTTTTAATTTTTTTTTACTCTTAATGAGATGAATTATAGCTACATAAAAGTGTATGAGTTTCTTTAGATCACAAGTTTTATTCTTTCTCTTAAACTTCGTCAGCAGTCAAACAACACCACCTAACAACAATTAAACTTTCTATTAACATTGGCGTGACTCTAACAAACAACAACAACATATCCAGTATAATTTCACAAGTGGAGTCTGGGGATGGGAGGGTATACACAACCTTACCCCTACCTTGTGTGAGGAGGATTGACTCTAACTAAATCAAAATGTAAGGATTGGCAATCAATTGCGACTTCCACCATCGTCAAAACATACAAAGACGAAGTTTTTACATAAAAACTTATTACTTTTTCATTTTTCTTTCCTTTTCTTTTGCAATTAATAATTGTTGAGGATTTGAAATGCTTACTTGTTGAAACTGAGGTAAAGTGTAAACCCGGGAATAGGACCAGGAGCAGGATAGACAGAAGGACAGGGAAGTTGAACGGGCGGAGGAGCAGCCTATGTATGGCTGAGGAGGAGGTTGTTGTTGGAGATGAAACGGTGTCGAAAAGTATGTGCCGTTTGAGTAAGTGTACTGTGATGGCATTGAAGTAGCTCCCGCCAACGTTGAAGGCACCGTTGACACATTGCCACTCTGGTGAATTAGGGATTTTGTGTGTGTGTGGTTTGGTTGTGGGGTGGGTTTGGGGTGGGGGTGGCAGAAGTTTGGGGAATTATTGTAATGTGATTTCTTTTCCGAAAATGAGAAGTGATTGGAGGATGTGAAAAAAAGAAATCACGAAATATATAAGTATTGGTTGAAACTTGAAATACCTTGGGTGGGGGACGGAGAGGGGGACGGAGAGATCGACAAGGACGTCACTCACCGCATAGGGGCGGGATGGATGAAATGGAGGCTTGCATATAAGAAAGTACAACCGATACTCAAAGGTAAGTTTTATAGAGCTGTGGTTAGACCGGCTATGTTGTATCTCTGCCCAGTTAAGAACTCCCATATCCAGAGGTTGAAAGTAGCAGAGAAGCGGATGCTGAGGTGGATGTGCGGGCACACTAGGATAGACAAGATGAGGAATGAAGATATTCAGAGGAAGGTGGGCGTCGCCCCTGTGGATGACAAGATGCGGGAAGCAAGGCTCAGATGGTTCGGACACGTGCAGAGGAGAAACATCGATGTCCGGTGAGGAGGTGCGAGCGGTTGGCCGTGGTGGGTATGAGAAAAGGTAAAGGGAGACCTAAAAAGTGTTGGGGAGAGGTGATGACATGGTACGTCTACAGATTTCCGAGTACATGGCCCTTGATAAGAAGACATGGAGGACAAACATTAGAGTTGTAGGATAAGGGTAGTGGTGCTTCCCTTTCTGCATACCGTGGGTGAGGCGGGCTTCCCTTTCTGCATACCGTGGGTGAGGCGGGGTTGGACTAGGGTTGATCTTAGATGGCTTGTAGTTATGTTGAACCCACACAATTCTTGATGTTTATCTTAGATGTCGTAGACTCTGGTTACTGTTATTGCATGTCATTCATCTTTTGGTTTTGTTTTATGCTTCTGTGGCTATAATGGTTTTTACTGGATTTACTAATGAATTCTCTTCTCTTTTTTTTCTTGTTTTCCATGTTTTCTTTTATTTCCGGCGTTCTGAGCCGAGGATCTATCGGAAACAGCCTCTCTGTCCTACCGGCGCAGTGGTAAGGTCTGCGTACACATTACCCTCCCCAGACCTCACTATGTGGATTTTACTGGGTCGTTGTTGTTGTTGAAACTTGAAAATACGAAAACGTTGCACGGGAAAAATGGGCTAAAAACGAGCGTTCTGATTAGTGGGCCGAATGAGTAAAACTATTGAAGGACACGCGGAAATGACGTCGCGTAACCGCTTAAAGCACCTCTATCTGAAAGAGATCATCAAAGAACTCTGCTGCCAAAACCAGTAACTGTACACTTACAAAAAAAGAACATAGTAATATTCAAATTTGACTTGACTCAAAAGCCAAAAACACCTAAAACAGGGGAAAAAGATGAGTATCAGCTACAGACTCAAGGGGAACAGAAAAAAAAAATGAAATCACACATCTAACTTGATCCTACATTGTACTTTCCTATGTAAATTGTATATGCAATCAAAAAGTGCTTTTGTCTCCCAAAAACAAAATGCCAATTCAGCCCATTTTCTGCCCTTCATATTCGTTAAAGTTTAAACAAATATTAAGAATTCTCCCACGATTCTCCATTTTGTTGATACAAATACTTTTTGGACAGTACTTGTTATAATGTCTTGTTTAGTATAACCTACATCCTTAACCAAATTTTTGATTGATTGAATAAAACCCAATGTTTTTCTAATGTTCGCGAGGGTCTAACAACCTCTTTGCCTTTATAGCGTAGCGGTAAGGCTGCGTACACACTATACTCCCCAAACCCCACGTATGGGATTAAATTGAGTTTGTTGTTGTTTTTCCTAATTTTACCTTAGTGAACCAATACTAACCAATTTTACCTTTTTTCTTTGTAATGCCAGTGTCCAAGCCAGCTTGCACGCTTCTGACTCTGCTAGGCATGTAGGAAGAAATCACCAAATGTTCTAAATTAATTAATTAAACTATATTTTATCCAGCAACCAATTCACTAACATGAAAGTGAAATAGTCTGCTGTTCGTGCAAGCTGCTAGACGGAACACAACAACAACAACAAACAAACCCGATGTAATCCCACAAGTAGAGTCTGGAAAAGATAATGTATTGCAGACCTTACTCATACCATGCGAAGGTAGAGAAACTATTTTCGATAAACCCTCGGCTCAAGGACGGGACACCATCGTCATAAATTTTAAAAAAACAAAACTGAATTTTGGGGAAAACCCATCAGCTATAGAAACCCAATAACCTAATACTTATTAAACGAAATTACTTCAATAACATAAACTTGTTCAGCTTTTATTACAATTTTTGGCAAAAATTCAGTAGTAGTATCTCATATGCTATGTTAAACCATCAGAAGGAATTTCCAACTAGCCTATGGTCTATGTTTCTCTCGCTCTTTGGACTACATTGGACTATGCCATGCAATGTGAGGGAAGCTTTTGTGTGTTGGGGCTACTGGGAAGTTGACAAATCCACCAACAAAATATGGTCTATGATCCCTGCTTCTATTTTGTGGTGCTTATGGACTGAGAGGAATCAAAGATGCTTTGATGGTATTACAACTACCAGATGTCAACTTAAGGCTAGATGTTTAGTTTTCCTTTTTAGTTGGGTAAACCATACCCCTGTATGTAATCCTAACCTCTTTTGGGAATTTATCAGCTCCATAATCCTGATCGTTTTTGTCTACATTACGAGCTGATACTTGTCCTTTTTTTTGTATTCTGCATCCTCTGGATGCTTTTATTATTAATATAGCACTTACTTCATCAAAAAATGCTATGCTAAACCATAAGCTTGTGGAAAAAAGAGGGAAAAAACAACCCCTACGTGCGGGGGTGGGTGGGTGGAGAAGCTAAAACAGAAAGTATAATAAAGCAATAAACCATGATCATACCTGCAGTTTTCGTTGTGGTTGAGAACTTGGTATTAGTTTTGGACTTGAGAAACAGAGGAGAGGGATTATTTATAAGGATTAACGATGTTATCAAAAAGTGGGATTATGGCAGAGGCGGTTAAGGTCCCTAAGTTTGGATGCCCAATATTTTAGTAATTTAGGTTTATGTAATTTTTTTTTTTATTTTATAAAATTGCAATATTTTTATGAAAAGGAAAAAAGAACCTTACTTTATTACCAATATTACCTATTTGTTATAAATATATTGTATTATGGATGTTCTTGCTCCGTTGTAAATAAGCTTCCTAAAGAAGCTTATCCATATGGGACTCCGCCGTAAATATGATTACGGATAAATATTATCCCGGTACAAGATTATCCATACTAGGTATAATAAGCTTATCCTTTCAGTATCCGGTTATGGATAAATATTACTCTCGGTAGAAGATTATCCATACCGAGTATAATAAGCTTATCCTTTCAGTATCCGGTTATGGATAAATATTACTCTCGGTAGAAGATTATCCATACCGGGTATAATAAGCTTATCCTTTCAGTACCCGGTTATGGATAAATATTACCCCGATAGAAGATTATTCATACCGGGTATAATAAGCTTATTCTTTTAATACTCAGTTATGGATAATCATTACCCCTAGTAGAAGATTATCCATATTGGGTACAATGAACTTATCCATTCAGTACTCCGTTATAGATAAACATTACTCTCAGTAGAAGATTATCCATATCTGGTATTGTAGTAGCTTACACAACAGCTTGTAGTAGCAGCTTATAGAGCAGCTTGCAGTAGCAGCTTACACAACATCTACAAATAGAAGGGTTTTCAATTCATTATGTAGATCAGTTTGAATTCGAATAATATATCAGTTCCTCTCTATACATGTCTTTACATTACAGTCTTTATTTTATAACACGTTATCAGCTCGAGACTCTGCCATCTCGAGCAAATATTTTGAAAGTATCTGAGGTAAGAACTTTCTTTTCTTAAATAATGTCAAATCTTTCTAAACTTGAATTTGTAGTCCTGAATATATATTCAATACTCTTGGGTGCTTGATGCTGAAATTCATCTTGATGCGATGGGTCTGTCAGACACCATCAGTGATAAAAATCGGGCATCAAACCAAGACCGTGCCAAAGCAATGATATTCCTACGTCATCACCTTGATGAAGGCCTGAAAATGGAATATCTTACTGTTAAAGATCCAGTCATACTGTGGAATAATTTGAAAGATAGATATGACTACCTGAAGATGGTCGTTCTTTCACATGCACGATATGATTGGACTCATCTAGGGCTACGAGATTTTAAATCTATCAGTGAGTATAATTCTGCTATGTTCAGAATTATTTCCCAATTAAAATCATGTGGTGATAATATTACTGATTATGATATGTTGGAGAAAACTTTCACCATTTTTCATGCCTCGAATATACTCCTGCAACAGCAATATCGAGAGATGGGATTTAAAAGATATTCTGAACTTATCTCACATTTTCTTATAGCCGAGCAACAAAATGGGCTATTAATGAAAAACCGTGAAAGTCGGCCTACTGGTTCTTGTCCGTTCCTTAAAGTGAATGAGACGAACTTCCACCAGGCTAGACGTGGAAGAGGTCATGGCCCCAGTCGTGGTCATGGTCGTGGTCGGGGAAGAAACTCTAATCATGGTAATAATAATGCACCAAAGAACCCTCTTCGCCACCAGCAGTGAAAAAGGAAGGAACAAAAGCATGAAGTGGTGCAAGCACCAAATGCAGAAACTGCATGTTGATGTGGAGGAAAAGGGCACTGGTCACGTACATGTCGTACGCCAAAGCACCTGGTTGAGCTTTATCAAGCCTCCTTGAAAAAGACACAGAAAAATGTTGAAGCAAATTTTATCTCTGAAAATAATTTTGACTTCATGCATTTAGATGTGGTTGATTACTTTGCACTCCCAGAAGGAGAAATAAGTCATGTAATCGGTAGTGAATCTGTAGAAATATAAATATTTTGATTTTTGTTGTTTGTGATAAGTAGTATGGTTATATAATTGTACATAAATAAAAGTTATGATTTGATAATGATGTTTACTATAATATATCTTATTCATTTTGAAGAATATGGATATTATTATTAGATCAACTTAAACTCTAGCAGAGTTTGCAAGAAATATATAACTACCAGAAGTGGTTATTTTCGTATATCTCATTGTAATTATATTTTGTTAACCACCAGAAGTGGTATATGCCTATGATCACCAGAAGTGATAATTTAGACTTTCTATGGTTACAATTGAAGATAAGATACATAAATATTCTCTATATTAAATGCACGCTTCAATTTGCTCCTGAAGTAGTAAATATTTTAAAAGAGGTTGTGACATCACAATTTGTTGTGATTAATGCGCATTCAGATAACCATGTTCGATTTTCCTGAAGGATGAGAACTTTTGATAATAATAATAATCCATTCCCTGAAGTGAATGTGGAAATATTAATAAATCTGGTAAATATGAACGCGCTTTTGATGTAAATATATTTACCTCCAAAAGAGGTAATATAATTGAGAGAATATATACTCAATAGTTCGTATTTTAAATTTGCTCCTGAAGAAGTAATACAATTGGAATTGCCTCTTGATGTAGGAAAATATTATGAAGAGGAGTTTTCTTGTGCTTAAACAATTGTTTATTTGATTGTGATTTTCTCTTATGATACCAGAAGTATCTGAGCATTATTTGATAGTATAAAATGTATCAACAACTCCTGAAGACCTAACTGTTTGCCTAAAAGACACGTGACACCAGTAGTGTCCGATAAATATTAGATTGTGGATCATAATTGAAGGCTCTCGATTAGATTATTTATAAATATGTCATTCATATTATAGATTGTGGTCAAAACATAGTAGTAAACCTGAAGTTTACTAAAATAAATGGCTATCATATTGAGACTATAAATGATTGGAAGATTGAAAATCTTCATTTTTCACAATCATAGGGGGTAAAATAATATGTATATGAGAAGTTACCCGTCTTATTCTTTGATTTGTACTTCATCATGTATCGCGATAAACCACAAGTTTACTAATACAAAAGTAGCCATAGTAAATCAAAAGTTTACTAATGCAAAAGTTTATGTCATAGTAAACCAGAAGTTTACTAAGAGATAGCACATGCAATGATAAACTTGAAGTTTTCATTTGCCATTTTTAAATGATCTATTTGAGAATTTAGATAAGCATATACTGAAGAACTAGAAGATTCTTCAAGAATTCTCATGTGTTGCTTGTTCTCATAATAAATTGATTATACCAACTAAAGTTGGGACTAAGACCCCTGATTCTGAAATATATAAAAGGTGAATATGGGCCCATTCACCTATCATGTGAACCACTTATAGATGCATATATAAGATGGTTACATGTATGTTTATTGTCAACCTGCAGTTTGACATTTGAAATTGCTTTTCTCACTTAAGGCATAATTTTTAGATTATGAAGTCAAGACAGTTCATCTTGATAATTCTGGTTTATATACAAGCTAGTTTAGCAATGAATACCTCCTATTAATGGCTAAGCTATTGTTTATAAGAACAAAGTTTCATGTGTTGGTCTAAGATTTTCTAAATTGCATATAGCATCACTTGTATGCATCAGACCAACAATATATGATAAGTCCTCCCCTCATAATTGGTTTAGGATCAGAAATAAAATATTTTACTATCTTTTGATGTATGGTATATGATTAATTTCTCTACCACAATGCACAAAGATAAATTTTCCAAAGAAGATTGGGGATATATGTTAGTTTTTCTAACATCTGGGGAATGGAATAAATAGCTGAAAAATATGCTATATGAATGGAATTATCATGATCCTCACTTAGAAGATAATTTCAAATGCCAGAAGCATTTGCTGATCCAAAATCAAATATCATATTTCAGCTGCAAATGCTCCTATTAAAATTTAAAGTCCCTGAAGGATAGAGTTTACTGTACGCATGAAGCGTGGTAGACAAATCGGTTCCAAATGTAACAATCATTGAAAAATGATAATGATCTAATGATCATAGTGAGGATGAAATAAGCTCTAGAAGAGCCCACGACATAACATTTCATGAAACTCCAAAAGAAGTTGAGGTACCTGAAAATAAAGAAAGTGATGAGATCTCAACAAGCTATGTCGCTTGGGAACCGATACAAAATGATCGTCGACGATATATTTGATACAATATAGTGCACAATACTGTGAAATATTGTGAGGATCGGACCAGTAGTCCAGACACCTGAAGATGTCATGCCATTTAAATGCGAGTCATAACCTATATGACTCATTTGATTAAATCTCTATAAAGATCCCTGAAGGATTTAAAATGCCTGGAGCATATAAGTTCAAAGTCTTGGGAAATGTACTTGATCAAATTATAAAGATCTTGTACGGTTTAAATTAATCTGAACGCAATATTTAATCGCATCAGTGAATATTTGCTGAAAGAGAGTTACATAAATAATGTTATTTGTCCATGTAAAGAAAATATCATCAAAATTTGTTACAATTGCTATTTATGTTGATGACATAAATCTTGTTGGAACTCCAGAAGAGCTCCAAAGGCAATTGAATATCTTAAGAAAGAATTTTAGATGAAAGATCTTGGAAAAATAAAATTTATCTTGGTCTGCAAATTAAATATTTAGCATACGAGATCTTTATCCACCAATATGCCTATACAGAAAGGGTCTTTGAATGTTTTTACATGGACAAGCGCACCCATTAAGTACATCAATGAGTGTTCGATCACTTGAAGTGAATAAGGATCTGTTCTGACCTCCAGAAGAGGATGAGCAACTCCTTGGTCTTGAAATACTCGATCTCAGTACAATTGCTATGCACTTATGTATCTTGCTAATGCTAACAAATGTGGTGCAGATCGTATTGGTTATGCGGATACAAGGTTAGAATGCAGAGACTCAAATATTTAAAACAAGGTTTTCATCAGGGGGAGTAAATACGCGATGCACTCTTTTTTCCTTACTAAGGTTTTTTCCCACAGGGTTTTCCTTATAAGGTTTTAAATGAGGCACCTAGCAATGCATATTACTAAATTTGTGCACTATTTTTCCTTCACTAGAATTTTTTTCCCACAGAGTTTTTCCTAGTAAGGCTTTAATGAGGCACACTATCTTTTAATGAATATCCAAGGGGCAGTTTTATAAATATATTATATTATGGATATTCATACTCCGTTGTAAATAAGCTTCCTGAAGAAGCTTATCCATATAGGACTCCGCCGTAAATATGTTTATCTATTTAGTACTCTATTGGAAATAAGCTTCCTGAAGAAGCTTATCTTTTCGGTAGCCGGTTACAGATAAATACTACCCGCTGGTAGAAGATTATCCATACCGAGTATAATAAGTTTATCCTTTCAGTATCCGGTTATGGATAAATATTACTCTGGGTAGAAGATTATCCATATAGGGTATAATAAGCTTATCCTTTCAGTATCCGGTTATGGATAAATATTCGGTAGAAGATTATTCATACCGGGTATAATAAGTTTATTCTTTCAATACTCTGTTATGGATAATCATTACCCCAAGTAGAAGAGTATCCATACCGGGTACAATGAACTTATCCATTCGGTACTCTGTTATAGATAAACATTACTCTCAGTAGAAGATTATCCATATTTGGTATTGTAGCAGCTTGTAGTAGCAGCTTACACAGCAGCTTATATAGCAGTTTGCAGTAGCAGCTTACACAGCAGCTTCCTTTCTTCTATAAATAGAAGAATTTTCAGTTCATTATGTAGATCAGTCTGAATTCGAATAATATATCAGTTTCTTTCTATACATGTCTTTACACTATAGTCTTTATTTTATAACACTATTAGCATATTTAGGGGATATAAATCCTTTTTCACTTCGGGTATATGGAACGTTATTTGTGTAAAGGTGAACTTTTTGGATTAATTTTTTTCCATATTTATATTCTTACAACTTTATCAAGTATTGGTAATTATGATAAATTTTATAATTTTCTCTACATATAAACAACAACAACAATAACTCAGTAAAATTTCATAAGTGGGGTCTGGGGAGGGTAGTGTGTACGCAGACCTTACCCCTACCCTGAAAGGGTAGAGAGGCTGTTTTCGAAAGACCCTCGGCTCAAGATAATAAAAAGACAAAAGAAGAGAGTATTAGATTCGGCACGTATCATAGGGAAGAAGGAACATAAAAAATAGGAAAGAAAGAAAAATTTCAAAGCAAAAACGATGGTTTGTAAATGGATCCTGCATCGTAAATAGAAAATAGTAAAACACGACATTGCCCCTAGCGATCTTAGACAAGACCCCACCGAACTAGGCTCCCAAAGGTACAAAGTAACGCAAGACTCAACTACCTCCTAGCCTACAACTGCAATACGCGACTTCCATAACTTCATATCAAGTGTCATGTCCTCGGAAATCTGAAGCCTCATCATATTCTGTCTGATCATCTCTCCCCAATAATTTTTAGGTCTCCCTCTACTTCTTCTCGTACCTTCCACGACCAGCCGCCCATATAATAAATATAAAAATTATATAAAAATTTGTGATTCTTTTTTAATTTTTCTTCAAGTTTTTAAGCACAGAAACAACGAAAGTTATTTTGGTAACAATTCATCAATTGAATTATCCGATCAGGTTATATTGTCCTAAACTTTTACTATTTCTATTTTAAAGTTGTTATTTTTATATTTCTATAATGTCTCTCGAGAGATTCAATAAATAGCATATGACTCCTCTTTCCGAGTTATTATTTTGCTTCGAAGGACATGAAAAATTGAGTATAAAATTCACATATTATTCTTTCCTTCTAGCTATATAACCAAGTTAAATTGGTAAAATAATTATGATAATGTAAAGGAAAAATTATGATAATATAAAGGCCAAAATCCGACACATTAAGTTTCATGCTAGGTATGGGAAAGGGCAAGATCGCATTAAGTTTTACCAACATAAATATAATGAAATTGATAATGTCATATAAAGATAAATATATAATATTCGTCAAGATGAGATCATAAAAGGTAATGTTAATGTGGAAGTGACCATAGAAAATTAAAATAATCAAATTAGTCATCAAGTGCAAGTTAGCACCTCGTGAATCATCTAGCTATGTTCAATGCAAACTAAAGCGGTGGTCAGGTGAGACCAGGGGCGGACCCATACAGAGAGGAGAGGGGTCATCGGTATCCGGTAACTTCGAAAAAAACTATCGATATATATATGTATATATTTTTCAAATTATGATATATATCTCTTTATAATCCTTAAAACTCAAAAGCACTTTGCGTGCACCGGTAGGTGTTGCTGCTTTCCTGCCAAATACCCTAGTTAGAGTCTTTGCATACCCTAGTTTGCATCTTTGCAGCTACATAGTTGTTTCCCACGTTTTTTTATTTTTCAGTAGGACAATTTAATATAGTCAGCCCAAAGGCCCATATTTTTAGCTACTATCACATTCCTTTTTTCTTTTACTTAGTGTATTTGATTTAGTTAGTTAAATTCCTACGTCAAAAGCTTTTCTCCAATTATCTCTCTCCACACAGAAAATTTCTTCATTAATTTCAAAGTCCACATGCAATTACCAATTATTAGTCCACCTAAAGCCATCGAGTAATTGTTTCTGTTGTGACCCTACTACCTACAAACACTGTTAAGGTACTATTACAGTACATCCCATATCTTTAAATTCTGGGTTCGCCTCTGAATGAGATTATGATGGTTGATTGTGTCGAAACTGAAGGATTGCGTATAGATGTTTGCCGAGATGTCAATAACAAGTCTATATAAATCTTTTTATATTTAAAATTTATTTATATATCAAATAGCAGATCTAAGACATAACTTGTGATTGAGCGAAAAATATCTTAGTTGTTAGTTTCTTGAAAGAACTCCTATTTTCAATAGACCACCTACGGTACTTCTCCATGACCCCTTTTATATCATCGCCTAAACCTTTTTCCTATTGGTTAAGGTAGTGAATTACAAAAATAGACTTCTTAAAAAGTTTTCTATTGGAAATTTTTTATAATGGTAGTCCTTTATGGACTTTAATTATAGGTGAATCCAATTTCACATTGGATTTCACTAATAAGTTTTCATCAACTTTTTTATTAACATTTTATATAACATATCTTATATAAAATAAGTAGTATTATATATATCACATATATTTTAATCAAGAGATATATTTTAATTTTCTATTTCAAGTAGAAAACTTTAATTATTCACAATGTTCATTATATTCTTTGTGCTAGCAAAATTTTTGGACTAATAACTAAATATATTTGACTAATTAAATTCTTTAATTAATTATTAAATAATAAATTAATTCATCATTTAGCGAAGATCAAAACACTCGTTAGTGTACGACCTCATAGGTTTAATACTAAACCGATAGTAAATTAATCATATCAATATACTAATCAAGGATGGTGTCTAGCAACACTCTTTAACGACCGGATATAATGAAGTATACAATTTACTCTCAAGAACCAGTAGAAGAATACTATAGTAATTCATTCTGTCCTTATAACTTTGAGTCACCCTAGGATGTGGTTTAATTGTCAAATCCTAATAGACGACCAACTATGTGTTCATGTCAAATATAATCGACCATTGAATGGCCTAACAACCTCTTTTCTTCTTTCATTCAATTGACATGGCCAAGGTCTTAGTTTGGTCGTTTATAATTCATGATAACATGGAGCTTAAACTCATTACCAAGAGTAGACAAATTTCATCCTGATTAATCACTAATTCTACAAGTATTTAACCGTACCAATATCCTTTCAACTATCGCCCTAGGACCATAGGTGTCTAGTATCAAAGCATAATAAATAAGACGAGAAAACATAGTTGTCCAATATTTTAAAAGTATCAAAGTACAGTAAATAATTTATCAATTACTATGATAATTTCAGGTCAAAGGAAACTCTTACACTACATTCTTCAAGAGAATATCCTATTGATAGTTTATGGTAATTCTAACAATTATAAATTATCCAATGAGTCGTTTCAATGATTACATATCTATATGCATCATCTATCTATGTGATTTAATTAATGAGATCAACTGATCTTTATCCATAAAGACAATCACATAAATAGTGATCTAACCAAATTACTAATGTCCAAATTAATAATCCTATGATCAAGAAGAAATTTTGATTAAATTATAAAAAAAATTACTCTAATTATCATGATCTCCATTATGATGACAAGTCTCAAAATTTAATCAAGGACTTTATCAAGTTAATGAAACAATTATTAATAACTATGATAAAAGAATATCATATGCCATATATTTTTATATCAAATAACGTTCATAAAAATATGATCAAATTATCAAATATGATATTGATATCTACTATATCCCTAACAGAAACATGATGAGGTACATGACATGAATACAAATTGTATAAAAAGCCACCATCTTACAAAATCTACGGCAGTTTAGCAAAGAACAAAACAAAACAGAGGCAAAGGAACCACAACTGGGATTAAAGTTTAATCATCGTCGGAAGGGTGTCAACCGTTCGGTTAGGTTGGTTATTTTATAAAATTTAGATTATATTAATTTTTTGATTATTTTATTATATATAATTAAAATTAAACTTTTCAAATGTCGGTTTCTTTATTTTATCGGTCCGGTTTGCTCAATTTTCCATATTTTTGTAAATTTCATGTAAAAGTCACTAGTACAAGTAGAATGCAATAACATACATATTTCTATAGGACTTAGCAAAACTTTCTAGACATTTTTATTGTTTAAAGGGTCTTAAATTTTAAGAAAATATGAACGATGGCCGAGAGTATACATCCATTAACTATTTTACATCAACGTAAAAAGAACTAAGCAAAGATTAGAAAATATATAAATCACACGAGTAAAAAAATATTAACCAAGTTTGGACTCAAGAATAAAGTCAAAAGAAGATTAAATATTCAAAAAGAAAAATCTAAATCATACGAAAGAAAACGTATTCAATACATTGTAATTTGTTACTAATAATAGAATACTATGACTTGCTAGTGAATATGCTGAAAATAATTTAGTTTTAATATGAGTGGCATAATAAGTTTAGAATTAGGATTTTGAATTTAATTACTTGTTGGCTTGTAAATTCTTTTTCATATTCCAAGGCCCAAGAGAAATTTAATCCTTTAATTTATTTTTCTTAAACTTAATATATAAATATTTTTTTCACTTATAAATTTATACGGTATAATTCGATATTTTTAGGTTTATCCTAATTATCGGTGCAATTATAAATTCATATAAAAACATACGATTTTATTAGAAAAACCCTAGAATAATTTTTAAATATCCATTGACATCTATATTAGCAATAATATCTAGCAAGAGTTGTTTTCAGTTGGTTAATTGCACCAACATTGGACCATACATTCATCATCCTTCAATTCAACAGATACATTAATGAAAGTATGAAACTGCAATTTATCTTGTGAACGAACCAAAGTTTCCAAACTACAACAGTTTCCCCATCCACCAATCTATGGTTGCCAAAAGGATTCCATCATTCAGAACTCTCCTAGAGCTCTTAAAAGGAGGAAGAAATACATTAACCAGCAACTGATGGATACAGCATTGTTAATAACAAATTGTAGAGGTTCAAATAGTATTTATGTGTCCTAGGACTGTCATTTGTCCCTGCTTTCTTGGACAGCAACAACGGTGAAGAAATTGATAAAGACACATAAAATACGTCTCAAGTATCTTGACGCTTGACCAATTATCTTGGTTGGCGCTCACTTGTGCAATATACTCTTCTTTGTTAGCTTTGGTTTCTTATGTGATCGGTTCTGCCACAAGATCCAACATCCACAAAAAAGTAGTCAGTTAATGCCATTTTGATAAGTAGAAGTTAGATAGGCCAATCGCCATGCAAAAACCCTCACCTTCGAACTTTCCAGAGCTTCGTAGTCAATCCTCTCTTGCCACTTACTCTTGCGAAGTTTGATCGGCCGGTTTCCAACATACTTCCCTGAATAATTACCACCTTATTAGGCATCTGGGTGTAATATTATCATTACCAATGCAATAACTAAAACAACTGCCACATCAAACATTCATGTATCCCCATTTTGCAAACTTCACAAGAAACCAAACTTCTGAAATTCTCTCATACAGGTTTGGTTGATGTTGTCTTTTCTTAACCTTTTTTTTCTTTGCCTAAACCGACTTCAGAAGCAGTACTAAATCTTGTTTCCAGTAAAGTTCTGTTCCTTGTTTCCTTGACCATTCCTTTTTTTTTTATTTATTTAGAGAGAGGGGACTAGGGGAGGGCAATTATACATTCAAATAAAAAACCAGGGGCCTGTAGAGGACACACTCTATCAACGCCATCATTTGACATGAAGACATCAAAAAAGGGGGGACCAAAGAAACCCACACATGGCATCAACCAAATGGTATATCTAGGAAAATGTAAGATCCAACTGAAAACTACCATCCATACCATTTATAAGCAGTGGTCTTCAAGAAGGTAAAAGCTGATCACCTAGCAGTGACAGACCAACTTTTATCAAGTTGTGTCATTTAATATATTGATTACGCCAGTGTACCTTAAGCACAATAAGAAACTACACATTCATATCTGATTAATAGATAACTTACCGTTCATTTCTTTAAGTGCTGCAGCAAGGTCTAATGGGTTGGAAAAACTCACAAATCCATATCCCTTGGTTTTACCGGTCCGCTTGTCTCTCACAACCTGTCAACATGCATTGCGGAATCCATTTGTTACAAGACAACATACAGTTATACAACAGAATTCAAAGAGAGCAAGGCGAATATAAAATGCTTCATTTTTTCTAATCTTTTCAGATCTAGGCAGAAAGAAAGGAATTATAATATCAGCATGATGGATCTTGAAATATAACTAAGCTACACTTTTTTATAACGCATTAACTATTGCAGTTTTGGGCAATAAACAAATTACAATTAGACTTTGAGGTAAGGTATCAGCAGTTCACCACCATTACAATCTTCCCAATTAGATAAACCCCCAATCTAGAGTCTTCTCATTTAGATGCTACTTATGTTCTTCATTTTATGCAAATACACGCAAGCACATACAGAACTAAGTCATCATCCATGTATGCGGTGTACCTCACCAAAAAAGGGATAATCGGATAAGAACACAAAAAAAAAAAAAAAAAAAACATACAACTTGAGGAATATTGGTCCTACAGTGACACTACTAATATATTCTCTTCAAGTTTCAATCTTTGAAAATTATTGAACTCCAATTTGAAAGCAGTCAAAAGTGAGGAGAAGTTATCTCAAAACTCGATGCACGCATACCACTATAGACATATGCAGACTATCAATAGTCGATGCATTTATAAAGTTTTCTAGCTTTTTTAAGATTCAGGAATGTTCAGGAAGCAGAAATATGATATGAAAAAAGAAGAAAATAATTAAACTCCTAGGGGACCAAAATCTCTTCCTTCATGACCAGAAATACCAGTGCTCATGTATACATAAAAATGTAAGATTATTGAAAGAAAGTAAATGATCTAGTAGAGCTTACCTTAGCCATGTTAAAGGTTGGAAACCTTGAAAAGGCTTTTGATAGGACATCATCATTCACCTCATTCCCAAGATCACCACAGAATAGACGATAATCATCTGTGACACCACACAAAAACGAAAGTTAGTTATTCCACAGACTAGGATTTGCACCAATTGTAACAGCAAAAAGACACAATAACCACAGGAAAACAAGTGCAAACAGCCATCATGAAAGGAAGTGACCAGAAAACCAACAGCAAAAGATAATTGGGTAAAAAAATGATATCACTTGCAAGACCACAATCCATGAAAGTGGACCACTAAAGCATAATATTCAAACATGTAAGATCAGATAGATTACCTCACAGGTTTTCTCCTGCACATTCTCTTCTCTAAACACCTCCAGAAAAAGAAGTGCATTTAGATAGACAAGACACAAAACGCCCATTACCTTAAGTAAAAAGAATTCATATAGTATATTTACTTGCTATTCATGCTTCTTTCATCCGCACTGGTTTATTCCGAAAGTTAAGCCTGTTATAAACACTCATTATAGGCATCTAGTAATTGGTTATGCATTCAAGATAGGCTAACTCATCCTAAACTTTTCAATTATCTTTCATAACCATGTTAACTACAATTAACCCTGGGATTTCAGCTTCAATCTTGTCAGTATTCACCACCTTTTCTTGTCCCTTCCAATCTGTTATTCATCTCTATTCTCTCAGTGAGTCTCCCCATACTCTGCGCCAATGTTACTATGTTAAAACGAGAGTGCATAAAACATATTCAAGAATAGTACTCGACCTAAAAACAATAAGCAGGGAGGAAAGAGGAGATAAAATTACTTCCTTGATACTTAATAAAAATTAGCTCCTTATATACGCATTGTTCGCCTACTCTGACAAGCTACATTACCTTATACACAATATCATATTTTATAGTTGAACCTTGTATATAGGGTAACATACTCTAATAGGAGACGTTTCGAAGAAAAAGCTGAATCAATTTTGAAAATCAAACATAACTGTTAATTTTGATTTTAATTAGAAATTTAACTGATTACTTTTACTTACTTTTTAGTGGAAATTCAGTTCAAGATAGAATCCAGTTCAACTGATGTTAAAACTATCAAAGACTATGAGGAGAGAGAACTAGAGTAATCCCCCCACCACCACCACCACCACCACCCAAAAGAAAAAAACAGAAGAATAAATAACCAGATTTTAGTACCATGAGGCACAGCGAGTCAGGGAAAAAATAAAAAATAAAAATAGGAAATTATGCTTACTCTCTGGCCACTCTGCTAGAGTAGGATCTTCCCAACTTAGTCCTGCTGCCTTACGAGGTACAGCTTTCTTCTTGGCCTCAGCTTTGTGCTCAATTTCGCTGCTTGCAAGTGCAGCTTTCACATTTTCAAGTGCCTCAGGTGTGATTGTCTGAGCATCTCTTTGGAATAACTGCTGAGCCTGTCCACAACGTACATTACAAACATGACAAAAAATACCTTTTTTCTTCAATACAAGCCACTAGCTTAACATACAAAGTAACCTATGTACAAACGCCTGGTGCAAATACTTCTATTAAAATTTTCTTCTGTTCTCCTTCTAAAACGAAACTAACAAGCTTCTAATTGGTGTCATGATATTTTACCATGCACATACACAAAAACATAGGGGCAGATATTCTCAGCAAGCAAGCTGGCCAAGGCACCACCCTTAAAAAAAGGATTTTAAGCTCTATATACTGTCAGTGTAACAAAAATTTAAACTGTCAAGTCACATTTACCTATTGTGGCAGCAGCTAACCTGCCCTATTCTATGGAGGCTTACTTGCAGATATACTTTAGGTGACCTGATAGTGTAGTGTATATAACTTATTAAACTCTATAAAAAAAATACTCTCAACAACTTCACAGGAAAGATTTTTCAAAATACCCGCCAAATTCTCAAACATTTGTCAAAAATAACAAGAAAGGGGAGCAAAAATGAAAAACAAATTACTTACATAATTACTTACTCCACAAGTTATTAATCAATTAAATTTTTTAGGGACATTAGCGTGACTTCAACGAAACCAAAATGTTTCGCCCGTCGTTACAGCATACAAAGACCAAAATTCAGAAATAAAAGTTCATGATTCTTCCTTTTTTGCAATTAACATTTGCTGACATTTGGAGGCTTGGAGCACTTACTTGTTGAAACTGAGGCAAAGTGTAAACACCCGGAATAGGAGCAGGAGCAGGATAGACGGAAGGACCAGGAAGTTGAACGGGGGGAGGAGCAGCGCCGATGTATGGCTGAGGATGAGGTTGTTGTTGGAGATGAAACGGCGTCGGAAAGTATGTGCCGTTTGAGTAAGTGTATTGCGACGACGATGAATTCGCTGCCGCGGACGTTGAAGGCACCGTCGACATTGCAACGCCGGTGAATTAGGGGTTTCCGATCGCAGAATTAGAGATTTTTTGTGTGTGCTTGGGGGGGGGGGGGGGGGAGGAAGGGGAAAGAAGTTTGGGGAATTATTGTGATGTGATTATATTTTTCGCAAAAGTGATTATGAAGAAATATATACGTATTGGCGGAAATAATGGTGTCTAACGGGTCGGGTCAACCCGTTTCTGGACCGGCCAGCCAAGATAAGTTGAAATCGGTATCAGCCTGGACCAGTACAAAAGGGGGCGAGTGGGCTGGGTTATTGGGTTGATTTGTTCTTTCAACCGATTAACCGAACCGGTCAAATCCGGTCAATAAAATTTATTATAGAACCTGTTGACACGCCCGGCTCGACATGATCCAGACAGGTTAACGGCTAGTTGTTTCAATTTTGTTTTAAAATGATTGTTAACATTGGCAACGGTTAGCTAGGCCAATGGGTCGTTGCCCAACGACTGTTTTGCACAAATAGCCCTTTTGGGCTATTTTAAAAAAAATTAACACTTTTTGTAATTATTATTTTAGCCCTTTGAAAAACTATAAATACACCCCTCCTCTTCTTTATTTCTCTACTCTAATCTCTCATTTCTCAAACTCATATATTCTCAATTCAAGTTACATTGTGTCCTCTACTTCTAGAGTGTGCTAATATGTTTGGGAACACGTTGAGGTGGTAGAAGAAAATGAAAAAGTTCACAAAGTAAAGTACAATAAGTGTGGTCTAGTTCTAATTCTTCGTCTAAAGTGGGTGGGCACAAGTTCATTAAGGAGGCATATGAAGAGTTGTCTTGAATGTCCTCAAGAAATTCGTATTTAAATTGATTTAAGATAATTTGTGTTATTTTAAAATTATTAGACGTATTTATACTTAATGTTATAATTTGTTCGATTAATTGGAAGTATTATTATGCAATAAAAATTTAATTTACTTTTTTCGTTAATTTACTTGTTGTTAAATGTAGACTTCAATTTGTTGGTCTGAAATAAAAAGAGCACTTGCAATTTATAAGTACAAATTTTTCCATCTTCATTGAATTCTTTATATTTTATTTTATATTAATATAAATTACCATAGTTATACAAAAAAAATTACACTAACACGACCCGTCCCAGTCCGGCCCCTTGGACCTGTAATCTTTATGGTTCATTTTTTACCCAGATGGATCCGAACCCATTAAGCCCGATAACCGTTAACTCGTAACCAATCCGGTTCAAAACCCGTACGATTTCAACTTTTTCCTACTCGGCCCGAACCGACCCACCTGTAACACCCTTAGTTGAAACTAGAAAATAGGAAACGGTGGATTAGATAAATGGGCTAAAGCTCAGTGGAAAAAGAGCGTTCTGATTAATAGGCTTAATGATTAATAAGTAACTTATTATAAAATTTGGGTGAAATTCAAAATTAGCCAGATTTACAAGTAGTAATTAAAAAAAAATTACAGTATCAAAAGTAATCAAATTTTAGCCATTTTTTATGTAAAGATAAATATGAACAAAAATACTATTCAAAATCCGAAAAATATTCCAGCATAATATAATGGAGTTCGAATTTTTTAGATGTGAACTTCCAGCATAATATACTAGTCCAGCATAATATGCTGGAAGTTCATACACAAGTGTTACAATCTCCAGTATATTATAATGGAACTTTTCGTATATTGGAGTTCCAACATAATATAATAGAAGTTCATACATAAGTGCACCAATCTCTAGTATATTTTGCTGAAACTTTTTGTGTTGCAGTAAAATAGTGGCTATTTGTCAATGACTTTGCAAACTTTAGTTATTTTCAATTACCCATTTGAAAACTGGCTAGACCGTACTATTTTCACCAAATAATTGCTAATTCATACTAATAATATTAGCCAATTATTACTATTATTAGCCAGTTAACTATTTATATATAAAAAATTAATTTTTATTTTCTTTTTAGTGAATATTATTATAATAGATTGTGCACATCTTAAAAGATTTGATCCTAATTTTCGGATGATTTGGCGGAGTTTTAAGGTTGTTTGAATTGAAAATTCGAAGTAGAAGATGAAACATGGAAAAGAAAATGATATGTGTATCACATATGTATCATATTTGTATTATATATATATATATATATATATATATATATATATATATATATATATATATATATATATATATATATATATATATATATATATATATACACATATATATATCCTTGTGCACCTGCGTGTGTGATACTTGCGTAATGCATGTTTAAAACATGTGCCACAAAATAATTTTTTTAATTCGATTTTAACTATGAATGTTGATACCAAATCACCTTTAATCTTCCTCAAATTTTGTATAGTGAGTCTGTCCCGGCCCAAAATCTAACCATGACCGTGATGGCACCTATCGTGTTACAACGCAAGTCTATTCCCAAAATAGTACTACTAATTTGAGTATAAGAATTTAACAAAACAATTTGATTTCTGATAAACTAAACCAACTCTAAATATAAATGATACAAAATACGAAAACAAATCCCAAACATCACGGTGTCACTAAGTTATGAGAGTCTAAAATTATAAATTGTGATATATAAACTGTCTAACCGTCCAATGAAGAAATGATAAAACGAGTAATAAGATCTAGCGGACCCTAGCAACTACCTTGCAATCTCCAATTAAAGTCGGCCTGAAGTTAATGATCATCACGCTCTAACTCACCTGGATCTGCACATAAAGTGCATGGTATAATATGAGTACAACCACCTTAGTAGTAACAAAAATAACTAAGGGACTGAGTGTGAGCACGTAATTTTTGCCATATATCAATTACTCCCATAATTTCAAACAAAATGAAGTCTTTTCATTATTTTTAATTTTTTTTATTTTTGCGGCATTTTCTATTAAATTGCTTGCATTTGTGTGAGCATTTTTAATTTAAAAATATAAAAATATTGCATGAAAATTTAGGATTTAATTCTACACATTTTTATATTAATTAGTAACCAAGCTTTCACAAAATACGTGAAAAATCATAAAGAAATTGCAATTTGTTTTGTTTGATTTTAATTTTTAGTATTAGGTTTGTTAATTTCTTTTAAATTGATGTTAGACTAATTGTGTTTTAATTACATAGTTTTAATTAATTGAGAGGTTTAATTTTAGTTTTAAGATTAAAAAATAAAGTAAAAAAAGAAAATTAAGAATTAAAAGAATTAAAAGAGTGGCTTGTGTAATATATGGGCCAAAGTCACTTGGAGTCCAAGCCAACCCCCAAACCCGGCTAAAATCGAGCCCATACCTGCCCCCAGGTCTAACCTTGGTCTAGTCCCCAGATTAGCCAAACGACACCATTTTGGATCAAGTGAATCCTAGCCGTCTAGGTTTGCTTGATTCACCGGCTGGGAACTAGGGTAGAAATAATATATAAATGTCCGAACTGCCCTCCCCCCTCCCCCCTCCCCCCCAAAGCCATCTCTCTCACCCCACCCCTTATCAGAGACAACCGTCCCCGTCGTTTACCGCCTTGGACAGCCGCCGGAAATCGCCTCACGGCGGTGGCCGGCCACCAAACACCCTCAAATTTACAACATGAATTCCTCGTATCCTCCTATTTCCAAACCCCCAAACCCCCAAACCCCGTCCCTCGAATCCCAACCAATCTCCTCGAATGATCGAAACCCTAGAGCCGGCCCCGCCGTATCCTGCGGCGCTGTCCTTAGTTGACCCCAAAATCAACATCATGTAATCCTTACACCCCAAATATCAACTCCGCCTACCTCAAATCACAACTACCTTCATCAAATGGCGAATTTGGTCCAAACCCTAAAAGCCATGGCCTAATCCGTTCATCTCTCAAGGGCTTTCAACGTGCAATGTATATTTGATCCTGAAATAATCTCGCCTGTTGGTTCTTGGCCAAAAACAAACATGTTACATTATTTGAATATCAAAGCAGAGATCAATCCTGAGTTCGATGCTTAGCCGGTGAGCCTCCTATTTCTTTGATTTTTCCTTTTCTTAGAGCAGTTCAACTTCTATTCTTCTTTTCTTCCCCTGTTTTCCTAAGGTAATTTGGATAGTTTTTTTTCTAGTTAGGATTGATTGGCTTATTTGATTCGCTTGTTAATAGTTTAATTAATTGTTGAATTCATCATTATTTCCTCTGCCAGTCGAGTCCAATAGATTTTTAGTTCATTCATTTGTTTTAAGATTCATCTATGTGTCATTAGGTCCTGTTTGTTTTTCTGAATTAATTTCTTGTTCTCGTTAGTATTTCCAACGGAATAAAAATCAATCCTCATTTGTTTAATTTTTATCCTCTGGGTTTTTATCTTTATCAATGTCAATTTAATAGTCAGTTAAGGTTGAATTAGGGTCTGGGTCTGATTTTGGTTTTGATATTCATTATTGGTTTAGTTGGAACCATCTTAGGCTTTTGTAGTAACTTATGACCCAATTTTAGGGTGTCCAGTGGTATGGGCCCAAGTCTATTGGTTAGTTTAGGTAATTTGCAAAGACATTAGGGGTAGTTTAGGGAATTCAACTTAGAAAATCTTTGGCAACAAAAATTAGAAGCCCCTAAAAGCACCTAAAATGGGTCCTAATTGGAATTTTAGAATTGTAGTGGGCTCACTTGGGTAGCAAGTCAGTAAATGAGGGATTTCTAAGCTAAAAGTAAGAATTTAAAAGGGACTAAAAGGCAAAAATAAAACTTGCAGTGCTGCCCTAATTATTCGTCTATAAAGACATCATTTCTTGCATTAGAAGGCAAGGTTTACGAGCTAAAAAGAATAAAAATAAATAAAGTTGGACAATTTTACTAGTTTTAGGCACTAAATAGCTGCAAAATCAAAACGAAAAATACAAAAACAAGGCTGGATAGAGTCTACTTTTTAGATTTAATCAATATTCGGTTGACTTTTCCAAACTAACATTCTCATAAAGAGACTTATTGTCTCATTTATACCCGAACTTTATCCGAATTACTTCAAATTCTCCAAACACGTATAATGAAACCTATAGAAACGTAAAATGGGGAAAACGGGGCGGCAACTCCCGTAACGACGGGTCGGATCGTTACACAAAAATCATATTAAATCGATGCATCCTCTAACCGATCACTTTTTTTTTGTATTTATATTTGTGTTTAATAATTTTTCGAATGATATGTTGTTGTTACTAATTTTTAGTAATCAGCGTATATGATTTATAAATATTTTATACAAATTTGATATCTATTCAATAAAAAAATATGTTACCCATTTTAACATTTTGAAACATTAACAGAGTAGACTATATTATTATCTTAGTAACTTTAGTTCTCTTAAGCCACTTTTGACTCTCGTCATAATTATTATTACAAAGTAAAAAAGCAAAGAAGCTATTAAAAACTACTTTGAAAAGTATAATATAATCTCCATTCCTAAAAAATTTTCTCTGGGTTCTTTTCTCTATTTTTCTATATTGCAGCGGGAAGCGAGTTAGAGAATTGAATCCACATTTATCGGCATAATTAGATTATAAATTTTGGTGGATAGCTATAAACTTTTACTATAATATATGAACTATGTGCAATGAACTCCCTTTGATTCTCCACTATATGAAAATAATTACATCAAATAGTCGATGCATATATAATATAATGTATTTATAATATGTGTATAACCTCGTATAATTAGTATATAATTTATATATATTGGTTAAAATCAATAAATTCAACCGGTATGTAAAGATCTTGTTTGACTCAAAAGTTATCGGTTACTTTTTGAGTTAGGGACAATTAAAGATTATGTGAGAGGGTAAATCGGAATCAATGATAATATATCCAAAGACAGATCTTATGATTCGTATGTACATTGTTCTTATAAAATTATAAGAGATCTTAGTGAAGTATTAAAGCTAGCTAGCAATAGAGAGATGAAATAAGGAGAGAATGATCGATAGATAAAGAGAGATTGTATTATTATTGAATAATAACACATGCCTTACAAATGAGGGAGGCCCTTCCTTGTATAGAAGGAAGGTCCCCTCGCTAACACATTATATCATTTCAGAGCTACTGCTATTACAATAACAGTATTGGGGGAGGGGGGGGGGAGTCGGGGCGCCTATACGAACGAGTCTGTCGATATGCCTCTATGGTCGGAGGCGTACTCCCTTTTTGTCGTATGGACGTGAAAGAGGATATCATTCGACATCTACGGCCGTCTAGGGATACGTACTCGACTCATATTACATCCGATTCGACCCTATACAGTTAGTCCCTCCGCCTATTGGAGATGTATTCGGCATATATCTGCAATGGGTGGAAAAAGTCACCCGTACTGGATCTATCCGCATGTGCACACATGGCACATTTTTCTGAACCGTCGTTTACCGACGACATGCGTCATGATTGTAGTTGCTCCCGAGGCAGGCCAAAAAGACGATTTGACATTTCGGTTTCCTGCCTCCTTTTCTGATGCAAACCTCTTTGAATCCCGTGTATCGGCCTGCTATAAATAGCGAGGGATTTCAAGACTTGCTATTCTTTGGATCATCGCAAAAGGTTATTTATACTCCTGTTATTCATCTTTTTCTTATAGCAATACAACTTTTCGTATTGACTCAGGTTTGCTGTTATACCTTGAATAGAAAGATTTAAAATGGATAAGGGTGGTCGTCGTCGTGGGACGGACGAGGGTGAAGCTACTTCTAGGGTTCCTCAGCCCTCATGGGGTGGCAAGAAACCACGTAAACCTCTCGTCCCCCTTTCCGTGGATAACCTGCTTCCCCACGAACTATACGTTCGAAGGGATTTTCCAACAAAGGGGGCTACCCCTGCATGGGAAAGATTCACTTTTACTGAACCTCTCCTAAATGAACTCCGAGTATCTTGTCAGATTCTGGAGGCGGCTGTTATGCAAACGATCGGAGGGGATCTCGCCAACGTGCACAGGCCCAGGTTCTGTGCCTTCTATGAATATCCCTTTATAATGGGGTGCAGCCTTCCCATTTACCCGTTGGCGGAAGAGTTGTGACGGTTCTATAACATATGTCCATCTCAGCTTACCCCTTATACGTGGAAAATATGTCATATTCGGACGACTTATGCCGAGAGGGCCGGCTTAGACGTCACGGTGGACCATCTGCTGCAGCTGTTCGGTCCCGGATTCATGAGAGGGACGATGCTCCAGCTGAAGAATCGAGGGACGAAGGGCCTGGTCGTTGAGACGGACGACAAACCCAATCGTCAGTTATGGCTGAAATATTTCTTCGTCCGAACCTCGGATCTGGTGTCGGACCCAGCCGGAGTCCCTGAGGCATGGAATGTCGAACGTATGTGTTATCCCTTACGTTTACTTGTTTTACGCCTGTTCGACCTTTCATCGTCTCATTATGTTTCATGTAGGCAGCAAGGGTGCGTACACCCCAGTCCGTACCGGACATTAAAACTTGGGTGGGGCGGTTGATCCCCTTCGCGGAGGAGTGCAGGACGTGGGCTGCCTTTACCGCAAAATACGGCCTCCCAGGTATTGTAGTGATTCTAGATTTGGCGACCTCGTATCTTGTTTAGACGCCATATTTTCTGATACATTCTTATAACTGTGTTGGTATCCCGGAATGCACCGCGGAGAAGAAGACGTCATGCCGCCACTTCCTCGTCGGCGGATTCTGGTTTTGAACTCATGGCTCACGTAGGAGAGACTTCCTCTGAGGCCGTTCGCCCTGAGGGTGATCGAGATGATGTGGGAGCATCTAGTGCTGATGTTTCCGACACTGCTCATTCAAAGAGCGGAGCTGTAATTTAGGAGCCGGCCTTTGTGGATGTCCCCGGGACTTCTCGTCCCGCGGTTGAGCCGGTGAATGAGCCGGCATCCAGAGAGGGATTTTTGCCTTCACCTCTTCTTATTGAAGAGGATGCTTCATAGGACAACGAGCCGTTGGAGCGAAAGAGGCACCGACTACTCCTTGGAAAGGGGGCGGTGGTGGAATAGAGGCAGGTGTTTACTCGCCGCCCCGAGTCGAGGCCAGTTTTTATGGGCCGCCATCCGACCGGAGAGGGCGGCCCTCTTGAGGGAGGTTGCGGGAAGTACCACTTCCCTGCGTTTTGAGGATGACAGCGCACCGGCGACAGCTGTAGACGAGGAGGGGGTTGCTCCCGGACAGGCTCCTGCTCCCGCGGACGTGTCGTATGAGGATTACGCCTGGGTGGATATGGCGATGATAGGTCCTACCTGTCGGCTCATGATCCCTACGGGATACAATCTGCTACTGGACAGTGAGGAGGCTACGGTGGACATGTCCTTGTTATGTGGGGTTGCCGAGACGGAGTCTTTGAAGGTCGTAAGCGACCGAGATTTGTCTCGTCGAGTCGCCGGCGTTGCCTTACATGTATGACTTGGCTATTGCTTTTCATAGTTCTCTTATGAGCCCTGAGGCGTTGTATCGTTTAGAATTATATCTTTTTTTTACCTTTTTCATTGACCCTTATCTTGGAGGTAGAGCGGGGCCGACGAAAGCGAAAGAAGAATGCTGCCCTCAGAAAAGCGTCGAAGAAATACTGGGAGGCCCATAGTAAGCATAAGACGCTCGTGGATCTCTACACTCAGGACCCTCAGTTTCAAGTTTTTCGTGAGGTCTTGAAGCTGGGAGAGGATCAGTTGTAGGAGCGTACGGCCCAGCTAGAGAGGGCGGACGCGGACTTGATGGCCGATGTGGCCCGAAACACTGAATTGGAGAGTCTTCTCCAGCAGTGGGTGGGAGAGCTGGACCTGGGCTGTGTGGCGATCGCGGAGGCGGCGGAGTTGCGTGCCATGATTGATGCCCTTACCGCCGAGCTCAGGGCCGCAATGGCTGAGATGGCTGCCCCTCAACATGCGGAGACTATTGTTCCAGTTGGCGATACGTCTCGTGAGGCTGATTATATATTTGTATATGCTGAGGTGAGGCGGACTATTTTTGAGGATCTGCTGGCCGCTGGTAGAGCCATTGAGGCAGAGGTCAAAGCTAGCGTCGCCTTATTAAGGTCGCACGTGAGGCTTATGGGTATGACCCCGACTCTCCACACCAAGCGGGTTGTACCTTTGCGGAGGTGGACCAGTTGGGCACAGGGTCTTGGATTGATAGGTATTCCGGGCCGAAGGTGATGGGGACCGTGATGACGGTGCGGCCGGTGCGGGGGAAGGTGATGGGGGCCAGGACGGTTAGATAGGACTTTTTCTCTTTTGTAATAGAGACTATTTTGTAAACTTGCAATTTATTAAGATAATTTATGATGACTTCATGGGAATTGTTGTGTTTTTATGTCTTCTTTTGTAACTTCTGTGTTGTGCGTGGCGTCACCTTTTATTTATCGGAGATGACCGTAGTCTTCTTGTACGTTGTTAGGGCCTTAACCCTTTATGCTTATATTGGAGGTGACCGTAGTCTCTCCTTACGTCGTCAGGGCCTTAGCCTTTTGCGTTTATGTGGCCGCCTTTCGTTTGTCGAGGATAACTGTGGTCTTTCCTTACGTTGTTAGGGCTTTAGCCTTTCGTATATTGGAGGTGACCGTAGTCTCTCCTTACGCCGTCAGGGCCTTAAACTTTTGCGTTTATGGGTGGACGTAGCCTTTCGTTTGTCGAGGTTAACCATGGTCTTTCCTTACGTTGTTAGGGCCTTAGACTTTCGTATATTGGAGGCAACCGTAGTCTCTCCTTATGCCGTCAAGGCCTTAGCCCTTTGCGTTTATGGGTGGCCGTAGCCTTTCGTACATTGGAGATGGACGTAGCCTTTCATTCATTGGAGATGGCCGTAGCCTTTCACACATTGGAGATGGTCGTAGCCTTTCATACATTGGAGATGGTCATAGTCTTTCATACATCTGAGATGGTCGTAGCCTTTCATACATTGGAGATGACCGTAGCCTTTCATACATTGGAGATAGCCGTAGTCTTTCATACATTGGAGATGGTCGTAGCCCTAGTCCCTGTGATATGCTATTCGTGTCGATCGTCGGTATGCTTGGTGTATCATATTTAAACTTCTAAACATTCTCGAGCATCTCCTTCGTCGCCTCATTAAAACCTCTCTGAGAAAACCCAATTGGGACAAAACTCGGATGAGGGAAAAAGAGTACGACTTCGAGGATACTCTTTAGAAATGGAAATTCTTGAGGTGGGAGATGTTCCAGTTGTTTTGGAGCGTCTTCTCGTTCATGGTTTCTAGCTTGAAGGAGCCTTTGTCTACTGCCACAGTGATTTTGTAGGGTCCGTCCCAATTGGTGCCCAACTTTACTTCGTTAGGGTCTTTGGATGCCAATGTCTTGGCCTTTAACACATAGTCGCCTACTTTGAGTGGCCGTATTTATTGCTCTCTTGTTGTAGTATCTCTCGATCTGCTGTTTTTGGGCTACTAGCCTAATGTGGGCAATTTCTTTTCTTTCTTTGGCTTCATCTAGATCTTGTAGTCGATTGGTGTCGTTCTCTTCTCCGCTCGTGTGTGAGTACCTTAGGCTTGGCTCACCAACTTCGACCGGTATAGCGGTATCAGTTCCGTAGACTAACGAGTAAGGATTTTTTCCTGTGGAGGATTTGGGGGTAGTCATGTGCACCCATAGTACTTCTGGCAGCAATTCGGGCCACAATCCTTTTATGTCTTTGAGTTTTTTCTTCAAAATGTTCAGTATGGTTTTGTTGGATGACTCTGCTTGGCCATTGACGACTGGACGATATGGTGTTGAAAGTATTCTTTTGATGCACCATTTGTCGAAGAAGTCGGTTGTTTTTTGTCCTATGAATTGTCGTCCATTGTCGCAGGTTATTTCTTTGGGGATGCCGAAGCGACATATAATGTTCTTCCAGATGACCTCTTGCTCGCGGATCTGGGTGTAGGCACCTGCTTCTACCCACTTGGAAAAATAGTCAGTTAATTCTAATAAAAAGCGTACCTTTCCTTGTCCGACGGGTAGTGGTCCGACGATGTCCATTCTCCATTTGATGAAGGGCCATGGTGAGGTGATCGAATGGAGGGGTTCCCCCGGCTGATGTATTAGAGGGGCAAACTTTTGACATTTTTCACATTGGCGAACGTATTCTGCCGCGTACGAGTGCTCGGTTGCCTGTATGAGCGCTGCAATGACCTTCGTGGACCTCCTCTAATACTAGCGTCGTCTGGTTGGGGCCTAGGCACTTAGCCACGGGTCCTCCAAAAGTCCTTTTGTAGAGGTCGCTATTTACCATATAGTACCTCGCTGCCTGTGTGCTAAGCTTTCTTCCTTTTTTTTGTCGTACGGTAGGATTCCATCTTGCAAATATGATACAAATCGATTGTGCCAGTCCCAAGTCAGATGCAGGAAGAGTACCTCGATGTGGTGGATTGCTAAGTGAAGGAGGGTGACGGTGCTTTCTTTATTTAGGTTGGTGGCAGCAGCGGCCAGTTTAGCCAGTTCGTCTGCTTTGGCGTTATGCACCCTACGAACTTGTTCGAAGCGGCATTCGTCGAGTTGTGCCATCAATTTGCAGATCTCTATTCGGTGACCTGATAAGTCTTGGTGACTTGATTTACCACAAGTTGTGAGTCGCAATGTAGGACCAGTCGGCGAGCTCCGTACTTGATGGCTAATTTTATACCTACGATAACAACTTCATATACTGCCTCATTGTTAGTTATCTCGGGACATCGTATAGACTGGCGAATGACCTAGCCTGTGAGAACTTCGAGGACGAGTCCCCGTCCCGATACCGAGGCATTTGCGGCCCCATCGGTGTGAAGAATCCAGGGGTCAGTGTTTGAAGCGGCTTGTAGGGCTTCTTTCTCCGCCTCTGGTGAGATTTTGACACTGAAGTCAGTCATGAAGTCGGCGAGGACTTGGGACTTGATGGCAGTTTTGGGAATATAAGTGATGTCGTGCTCGCTAAGCTCTATGGCCTATCTAGCGAGACGGCCCGTTAGTTCAGGCTTGTGCAGGATGCTCCTTAGAGGGAAAGTGGTCACCACTTTGATAGGGTGGCACTAGAAGTAGGATCTCAGCTTTCTGGAAGTCGTGACCAGTGCCAAAGCCAATTTCTTGAGGTGCGGGTACCGAGTTTCGGCGTCCACTAGGGTTTTTCTAATGTAATAGATAGGCGTTTGCATACCTTTTTCTTCACGAACCAGTACCGCGCTGACCGCAACTTTTGATACGGCTAGATATGTCAGTAGAGGCTCACATGGTTTTACTTTTGACAGCAATGGTGGCGACGATAGATATGTCTTCAGTTCTTGTAGGGCTTTAACGCATTCGTCATTCCAGTGGAATCCGTTATCCTTTCTCAACATGCTGAAGAATTTGTGGCATCTGTTTGAGGATCGGGAGATGAAGCGGGAGAGGGCGGCTATTCCACTGTCAACTTTTGGACCTGTTTCTTGCTGTTGAGTATTTCAGGTATTAAGGCGATGGCCTTGATATGATCGGGGTTGACTTCAATCCCTCTTTGGGATACGAGAAAATCTAGGAACTTTCCTGATTCCACGCTGAAGGCGCATTTCTCGGGATTCAGCTTCATCCCGTATTTGTTCAGTATCTCGAAGGCCTCTCGCAAATGGTTGATGTGATCCTCCTTCCTTTCCGACTTCACTATCATGTCGTCGATGTAAACCTCCATGGTTTTCCCAAGTTGCTCCTTGAATATCTTAGTGACCAGCCTTTGGTATGTGGCCCCTGCATTATTGAGCCCGAAAGGCATCACTCTGTAATAGTAGGTACCCTGGTGTGTGATGAACATGGTTTTCTCTTG
This sequence comes from Nicotiana noctiflora, assembly GCA_032618575.1. Classification (NCBI taxonomy): domain Eukaryota; kingdom Viridiplantae; phylum Streptophyta; class Magnoliopsida; order Solanales; family Solanaceae; genus Nicotiana; species Nicotiana noctiflora. The sequence continues at coordinate 64,865 of JASVEL010006151.1, read as the reverse complement.
ATCTTCCTCGGCCATCAGGAATCAGGATTTGGTTATAGCCGGAGTATGCATCCAAGAAACTTAGTAGTTCATGTCCGGTGGCGGCATCGATCAGTTGATCGATGTGAGGGAGGGGGAATGAATCCTTAGGACAGGCCTTGTCCAAGTTGGTGAAGTCCAAGCACATCCTCCATTTCCCGTTCTTCTTTTTGACCATCACAACGTTGGCGACCAATTGTGGGTATTTCGACTCCCTGACGGAGCCGTTGGCTAGCAGCTTGTCTACTTCTTCAAGGACTACCTCATTGATTGCAGTATTGAACCTTCTCCTGATTTGTCTTACTGGCGGATGTAGTGGATCCACGTTGAGCCTATGGGTGGTGATATCCCCTGGCATGTCTGCATGGGAAAAAGCAAATGTGTATGCATGGTTAGTCAGAAATTCATGATACTTACCCGAGTCGGTGAGCCCGTGGCCAATGTATGCCTTCTTTTCAGGGTCTTCACTATCTAGCTGAACTGGGTCGAGATCCTCTACCGTATCTTTACAAGCTTCCACAACGTCTGGGTCTCTGATGGCGTCAGCCGTCGGGTCCGCTTTGGTCCCCGACATGGCTGATTGCTATGCTTCTGCGCTTGCCCTGCTCAATTGCCAGGTGTTGGCGCAGTCTTGTGTTATTTTATAGCACTCTTGCGCTGTGCGCAGTTCTCCCTTGATGCTGAATATTCCCATGGGGTAGGGAACTTGACCACTTGATACAAGTTCGAAGGGACCGCTCGCATGGCGTGTATCCATGGACGCCCGATGATGACGTTGTAGACTGTCTCTTAGTTCATCACATGGAAGGTGGTTTCCAGGGTGACTCCCCCCGCGAGGATGGGTAGAGTCACTTCTCCTGATGTGCGCTCCACTGCATTGTTAAAACCAGTTAGAGTTATGCAGTGGGTGTTTATCCTGTCTTTGAGTCCCATATGTGAGAGGACTCTCAGATGGATGATGCAGGCGCCGCTTCCGTCATCGATCATGACTCTCCTGAAGTCCGTATCAACGATACGTAAAGTAATAACTAAAGCATCATAATGACGGAAACATAAACCGTCGACGTCAGACTTATCGAAGATGATACTTCCTTCGAGGTCATCATACCATTCGTGATAGATGGTCCTCTTCAGTCTATGTGTGTTGACGAATTTGACATGATTGATGGCGATGTCATTCCCTTCTCCGACGATCATGTTCACCGTACGCGTCGGAGAGGGTGGTTTCAGAGGTCCACGAGAATGTTCTCGTCCGCGTGCAAAATTAGTTTTTCCCTTGTCACTGAGTAGCTCCTTCAGGTATCCTTGGTTTAGCATCCTAACGACTTCTTGTAGTAGGCCAATGCAGTCTTCGGTCCTGTTCCCCCGTTCTTGGTGAAATTCACACAGGACGTTTTGCTTTCTTGTGGCAGGGTCCAATTTCATTTTCTGAGGCCATTGTACCTTAGTGCCGAGCTTCTCTAGTGCGTACACAATTTCTGAAGGAGAAACACAGAAGTTATGTGAAGAAAGTAAAGGGGACGTACCTCGTTTGCATATGAGCGGGGCGAGATGGCGAGGGGGCGGAAAGGGAGACCTCATGTAAGGCTGGTGTCGCTCTTTACTAGGGTGAGGGTGGGAGCTCCCGGCGTCCCTCATGTCGTCGACCTCTCTTTGTGTCTGGATATATGGCTGTCAGCCGTCGGGTCGGTCCGTTAAGATCCTCCTCGTCTGCCCGTACCTCAGTGCAGTAGGCATTATGGATCCCGTCCCAGGTTGTAGGGGGATACTTCATGAGCCAACTTATCAGTTTTTTGGTTGCTCTGGAGCCGTCCCTGCTGAGTCCGTTATGGAAAGCTGCTACCGCCATGCCCTCTTTGGGATGGTGTAGGGTGCGGCTTCCTCGGATTAGGGTTGCTCTACAAACCTTCCTACGCCCCGTTTGGGTAGCAGTTTAGGTGCTCCAGGGATTTTGTCAACTCTATCCTTATAATGACCCGGTCGGTTGTTTTTGAAATTTATGCCCCGATCCCCAATTTAACTGTTCCCCTAAGTTCATTTCTGCTATTATGGTTTGCCAGGAGGGTCAGTTCTGGAATTTGGAGTGTTTTGGGACACTTAATCCCTAAATGAGAGCTTTGTAGTTGAAAAGTGTCCCGTGTTCGGAACAATGTTAAGACGACCTCGCAATGGAGATCCGATGGTTCCATTAGCTCTGTTAGGTGATTTCAGGGTTAGGAGCGCGTTCAAAATGTATTTTGGAGGTCTGTAGCTCAATTAGGCTTGAAATGCCGAAGTTTGGAATTTTGGCGAATCCGAATGATAGGTGAGATTTTGATCCGGGGGTCAGAATGGAATTCTGACAATTCCTGTAGCTTAGTTCTGTGATTTTGGGTATGTCTGTAAATTTTCAGGTCATTGGGACGTTGTTTGGTTGGATTTTTGATTGGGTGTGTAATTTGGAAAGTTTTAAGGAATTTAGGCTTGAATTTGATGTGAATTGTGGGTTTTGGTGTTGTTACACGCATTTTGAGGGTTGGAACAAGTTCGAATTAGGTATTGGGATGTGTTGGTGTGATTAGAAGAGGTCCCGGGGGCCTCGGGGTGTTTTCGAGTGGTTAAACGGGAGTGAAACATGGAAATTGCAGGTTGAAATAATTCTGGTTCTGTTGTTTTCGCCCCTGCGGAAATAAGGGCGCAGAGGCGAGTCTACAGGAGCGGACTTAGGAGCGCCGAAGCGCTTGGTCGTGCAGAGGCGAAAGTCGGTCCGCTGAGGCGAGGTCGCTGGTGCGTAGGGCGTGCCACAGAAGCGGTCTGATGGCGGATTGGGGAGATACGATGAAGCGGTTATTTAGTCGCCTAAGCGAGTCTGCAGAAGCGGACTCTGGTGCGCAGAAGCGAAGGATTTCCGCAAGAGCGGTTATGTGCAAGCGGAAGTGGATGCGCGGAAGCAGAAGTGGCCGGCTAGGCCTGGAATCGCAGAAGCGACCAGTTGGTCGCGGATACGGGCTCGCAGGAGCGGGAAATTGTCCGCAGAAACGGAAATCGCAGAAGGATTAATAATATCAGAAGTTAGAAATTTCAGAACATTCTAAAACATTTAGGGCTCGGACTAAAGAGGCGATTTGGGCAATTTTGAAGGGAAATTTAAAGAGATTCTTCAGGCAATCAACTATGGACTCAAATTATGGTTTTATACTAATAATTATGCAATTAACTCATGAAATTAGAGGAATTAAGGGTGTATTATGGATGGTTTTCACCCTAGGCTTGGATTATAGAAAACCAAGGATTTGAATGGGCAAATGGAGTCCGAATTTGGTAAATTTTTTACGCTTAGACTCGTGTTGAGATGAGGGTTCCGAATATGTGACTTTCGTAATTTTTCGAAAAGCGTGCCGAAAGTCGGGTTTAGGCAACTTGTGGTTTTTGGTGTATTTTGAATTGTTTCGAATGGGTAATGCCCAATTGGCCTATTTTGATGTATTTCTATAGATTTTGATCAGATACTACACCTGTGGAGGCCGATATTCGTGGCAAGATAGTTGTCTCTTAGCGGTTTTGTATCGGAGTCGAGGTAAGTGTCTTGTCTAACCTCGTGTGGGGGAACCTTCACCCCTATGATATTATGTGATAATTTAAATGCCTTGTATGCGAGGTGACGGGCGTGTACATGCGCAGATTGTTGGAACTCATTTTACTTGCATTGTCCAATTCGTGATATTTCTGTTCTTAGTTGACTAAATTGTGACATTTACCTGAGATTCGTTAGGAAAGCATGATTTGATAGGATTTATCTATCTAATTGCCTAATTGTCTTATTTGAACTTCTTGATAATTGTTAGCACTGGTTTTGGGGAAGCTGTAGTTAAGCATATTATATTTTCTTTGTGCGTTTCTTTTATTGTTTGTGTTCGTGGACTGCGGGTTCGATTCCCGGAGATCCCAGGGCTGTGGGTTCGATTCCCAGAAACCCGGAGTGGTATTGTTTGTGGACTGCGGGTTCGATTCCCGGAGACCCGCAGTTTATTGATATATTTATTAAGATATGCAATGCGGGTTTGATTCCCGGAGGTCCTGAGATATTGAGACATATCCTGGGATATTGAGACACGGGTTGCGGGTTCGATTCCCGGAGACCCAGAGGTACTAATATTGGGACTGCGGGTTAAATTCCCGTAGCTTCTGGGTTGTTGGATATAGAGAGGGACTGTGGGTTCAATTCCCACAGGTCCTGGATTTGCTGGTTTGCGTTTATGTTGTGTTGGTTACTTGTAGTTAGCTAATCATAGTCGGTTATAGTAATTACCTCATTGTTGTTATTTCAGATTCATTCTTACTTATTTCTGCTTATTACTGTTTCGATCATTATGTTACTGTTCTCTCGGTAGGGCCCTGACCTTCCTCGTCACTACTCCATTAAGGTTAGGCTTGGCACTTACTGAGTATCGCCGTGGTGTACTCATGCTACTCTTCTGCACACTTTTATTGTGCAGATCCAGGTACATCAGGACAGGCTCATCCTAGATGATTCAGCCGCACATCCGAAGACCTCGAGGTATGATCTGCTACGTCCGTGGATCCGAAGGCCCTCCTTCTATTCTCATAGTGATAGTAGTTACTTTTCCCCATTTCGTTGTTTTTAGACATTCTTGATGTATAGAGCCACAGTTGTACTTTCCTTTTTAGTCTGTGTTACCCGTGGGATTCCGGGTCTTGGTGGTATGTTATATGGTATGGTTGATGAGTGTATGTGCCAAGCGGCACTTGTTACATCCTTTTATATCGTTCTCCCGCTATTTTTCTTATTTGATGTTCATAAAGTTGTATATTCCGCATCGTGTTAGGCTTACCTAGTCGCGGAGACCGGGTGCCGTCATGACAAGTTCACTATTGGTGAACTAGGGTCGTGACAAGTTGCTATCAGAGCTCTAGGTTCATAGGAGTCATGGGACATATACCAGTTACTTAGAGTCTCGCTGATCGATACGGAGATGTCTGTATTTATCTACGAGAGGCTATGTAACTATTTAGGAAACTCTTCATTTCTTTTGGATTCCTTGTCGTGCAATATTTTTGGCACCAAATCTAAATATCTGCTTTCTATTCTCTCACAGGTGGTGAGGACACGTGCTACTCGCGAGGATTAGGCACACGCGCCCCCTGCTGCCGCCACTAGAGGCCAGGGCCGTGGTAGAAGACGAGGACGCGCCCGAGGTGCAGCCATAGCACCCGCGCGCACTGCCACTGAGGTGCCACCGGTGGATCAGGTTGGAGTGCAGGCACCTGGTACACCGACTACAACTGCTACTACTCCATCACTCCAGGAGACCCTGGCCCAGTTCATGAGTATGTATACTACTTTAGCCCAGACAGGGTTGCTTCCTCTCACTGCAGCTACATCTCAGGCCGGGGGAGGGGTTCAGACTCCCGCAGCCGCTACACCCGAGCAGCGGGTGCCAGTGGGATAGGTTCCAGAGATTATTGTTATGCCTCTTGCCGTCCCAGCACAACCCGGAGGTGGTCCAGCTGCTTCCGAGGATGAGTAGCGTAGATTGGAGAGGTTCAAGAAATATCATCCTCAAGGGTTCAGTGGGTTGGCTACAGATGATGCATTGGGTTTTCTGGAGGAGTGTCATTGTATTCTTCATACCATGGGGATAGTGGAGACCAGTGGAGTTTCCATCACTGCTTTTCATCTTCGTGGGTCCGCTTATGATTGGTGGCGCACGTATGAGTTGGATAGTCCAGATGAGTCTGCTTCATTGACCTAGGCGCAGTTTTCTGATATGTTTCTAAGGGAGTTTGTTTCCCATAGTCTTAGGGATTCTTGGCGACCGGAGTTTGAGCGGTTGCGACAGGGCTCCATGTTAGTATCAGAGTATGCTATTAGTTTCACCCATCTAGCCAGGCATGTGCCGGCTTTGGTAGCCACGGTCCGGGAGAGAGTGCGGAGATTTATTGAGGGCCTTATTCCACCGATCTGGTACAACATGGCCAGGGAGTTGGAGACGGATATACCTTATCAGCAGGCGGTGAGCATTGCCAGGAGGATCGAGAGTATGATCCCTAGAGAGTGGGAAGAAAGGGAGGCCAAGATGTCTCGTGAGTCGGGCCATTTCTCTGGTGCTAGCACTTCAGCAACCGGTCGTTTTAGTAGGGGTTATTCCGATCGTCCAGTTCATTCAGCATTGCCAGCAGCCGGTAGTACTCCAGCTCTTCTAGCACCTCAGGAGCCCTATTATGCTCCCCTAGTTTCCAGTGCGCCTCCTACGCGGGGTACCTCCAAGGGTCAGTCCAGCGGGAGCGGGGCCGATCAGTCACAGCCACTGCGTCCTCCTAGGGTTTTTTGAGTGCGGGGATACTCACCATCTGGTTAGGGAGTGCCCTAGGCGTAGGAGGGGAGCACATCCACAGACTTTGCAGCCTCAGCATGATTCCCAGAGTCAGTAGGCCATCGTCCCAGTCCCAGCCCCAGTTGCCACCCCACCTGCCCAGCCAGCCAAGGTCGGGGATCAGGGTGTCAGAGGCCGCCCTCGAGAGAGGGGTCGGGCTAGATTTTATGCTATTCTTGATCGCACCGCAGCTGTCACCTCCGATTCTGTTATCATATGTATTATCTTGGTTAGTCACAAAGAGGCATCGGTTCTATTCGATCCTGGTTCCACTTTTTTATATGTGTCCTCTTATTTTGCTTCACATTTTGGTGTGCCTCGGGATTCTTTGAGTGCCCCCTTTTATGTTTCCACTCCGGTGGGAGATTCTTTGGCTGTGGACTATGTGTATCGGTCGTGCTTGATTACTATATGTGGTTTTGAGACCAGAGCGAATCTATTATTGCTCGGGATGGTCGATTTTAATATTATTCTGGGCATGGACTGGTTGTCGCCCCATTTTGCTATTCTTAATTGTCACGCCAAGACCGTGACGCTGGCTATGCCAGGGAATTCCACGTATTGAGTGGAGTGGTACTCTAGATCACACCCCCGGCCGTGTTATTTCCTTTCTCAAAGCTCAACATATGGTTGAGAAGGGGTGTGCTGCTTATCTAGCTTATGTGCGGGATGTCAGCATTGACACTCCTTCTATTGATTCCGTTCCAGCGGTACATGATTTCGTTAAGGAGCTGAAGGATCAGTTACAGGAGTTATTGGATAAGGGTTTCATTCGACCCAATTGTGAGCACGTGATTTTTGCCCGATATGAGAATTACTCCCAAAATGTCAAAATAAAAGGAGTTTTTGTGTTTGTTTGGAATATTTGTGGATTATATGTTCTTTTTCTTATTGTTTGCATTTGTATGCCCATGTCTATTTGTTTAAATTAAAAAAAAATATATACAAAATATGTTGCATTTATATATTTAGGATTAGTTCCGTACTTAGAAATAGTTAAGTTTATTTTTACGAAAATGAAAAAAAAATCACAAAAATGTATTTTTCGCATTTCTTGTCATTTAATGTACAATTGTGGGATTTGGTATTTAATTATGTATGTTAATTGTTAGTAAAAATTAATTATATGTGTTACAAGTTAATCTGATTATATATATATATATATATATATATATATATATATAGAGTCTAGTTTTAGGAAATAAAGAGATAATATATATATATATAATACAATATTGAGTCTAGTTTTAGGAAATAAAGAGATAAGGAAATTAGATTTGGGCCAAACCCAGTCCAAAACCAGGCCCAATCGAGTTATCCCTAGTCCAGTCCGGTTCACTTTTAATAATGGTCGTTCATTTCGAATTGATCTGATGGCCAAGATCACCTCTACTACCCATTTAGGAAGCATTAATCTGGGCCGTTTGACTCAGTTGATCCAACGGCCAATACCTCACCCCCACGACCCGAGCTTGCCCGGCCCAGTCCGCCCACAGACCAACCCAACTTCAATGATGCCCAAACGGCATCGTTTGGATAAGTGAAATGATCCAGGCCGTTTGATCTGATGGATTCGTTTCCCACGCAAGTATATAAGTCCCAAGGCCTACCCAGCCCCCCCTAAGCCAGACCCCCCTCATCCTCGTCGTCTCTCTTAGAGACGAACTGAGCCTCCACCGTCCATCACCGTGCTCCGCCTACCGAAAATCGCCTCATGGCGGTTCCGGTAGGCCAAACCACCCCAAATTAACACCATAGAATCTCCCAAGCCCCCTCTACACGGATCTGGCAGTCGTTAGTCTCGAATATTGCTCGAACGTTTCGAATATTAGTTTGAAGTTCGCCGGAACTTGAACGTTTACCCCAAGCCGCCCCTAACTCACCCCAAGCACTCCCTTGACCTCCCTCACACCCGTACTAACCCTGGTTTTGTTCGAATCTTACCAGAAATGTTAAGGCCCTAAATTCGAGCCCCAAGAACCCTAGTTTTCAAGAAGCCCAATTCGAGCCGGATTAGTCGTCAATTGAAGTCCAAGGGACTTTAGTCTAGGTGTTATCAATCGAGAACATCTCGATTAAAGCCCATTTGGCTTCAATAGTTCCAAACCAAGTTCGAACTTGGGTCGGCAGATTTTCATCTGAGGTAATTCATCCCCTTACGATTTCTGTTTGCATTCCGTATTTCTATTTGTGTTTTGGTTTTAGAAGTTGTTTTAGCATTTTTCTATTCTTCCCATCTCGACAGACATTTTATTTGGTCAATTCATTTTTGCTCTTGTCTGTTTCAACTCGTAATTGTTGTGGTGATTACATTGTGTGTTTAATCTAATTAACGTCGTCAAGCAATTAGTTCTTAGCTGTTGGTCTCCTGGGTCTGCCTAGAATCCTAAATCACTGATTTGTTGGGCCTTTATTTGTTCTTGGTTATATATGTTGCGATCAAGTAAGTAAATGTTATAGACCAAGTAATCGACTAGATAAACACTGTTTTAGGTTTGTTTAGGATGCCATTGGCATTGCAAGACTAATCCGAGCCACTATTGGTTTGACAGATTTTTGAATTAACAATGATGTTTGGATATAGTTGTAAGATGACTTGAATCAGGAGGTTAGTATTTTAGGATTAAAATGCCCTGCACAGCCTAGTGGAACCTGCTGTTACAGCAAGGCACTCAACCAGGCTTGCACTTAACAATTAAAATATGAAAACCCCATACTTAGACAGGATTTAGTGGTTAAAACAGAGAATATAATGGGCTGGGCAGAGAGAGGGATGGGCAGGGGTTTAGTTTAAGATAATTGCACCATTAGGAGTTGAATTTGAAAACTATATAGATAGAGGGATACACAGGAGATAGAGGATCTGAAAAAAAGGACATTGGAGAGCTTATAGATTTGAAAAGAGAGCATTCTGAAACACAGCAGAGTATACAGAATACATATAGGAGAGTCTCCAGCTTTAGTTCAATTTTTGAGTTGATTCTAAAACTAAAAAATAGCTGGCATTCTTTGGTTCTGTTACATACTCGAACCTAGATAATAGGCAGCATTTTTCTGGACATTGGGATTGTTGTTTGAAGTTAATTGTGGTTCAATCAGTTGGGTACATAAGTCTCCTGGGGCATTTCAGAAGTAGTATACGGGTCTGTTTTGATTTGGAATTCTTTGCTGTTGGTTTCCCTGAAGTAGTTGAGCCTTTTGTCGTTGGTTTCCTTCTTTGGGGTCTGTTTGCTGGGACCTTTTTGTTGCTGTGGTTACTGTTACATTGCTGATTGCCCTGCTGCTTGTCACTGATCACTCTTCTTCCCATTTCCATATTCCAGGTACACATCCCTATCATTGTAGCCTCTTGATTCGAAAAGGAAATGAAGCCTAAAGATCTCTTTAAATCTGTTTAATACATATAGTTGTCCAATGTTTCTTATGTTATATTTGTATGAGTATATGTAGTTAAATTTGTTTTACTGGTTTGGGTTGTGAAGAATACATTTAGGGACAATTAAACTATTAGTGCTAAGACTGGAAATGCATTTAGATCTGGAATACACTGTCATTGGACATGTATAAAATTCTGAATTATTCCTGCTGTATCTATGCCTAAATCTTCTCTATTCAGGGTGTGTGATTTCCAAATCTGTCAATACTCGATCTTGTGTTAAAACTGAGATTAATCATCTGTCTAAGTTGAAAGTTTAATGTGATTTGAATATCGGTGATGAATGACATTTTAAATTTGCAAAAATAAGTGTCAGTTGTTCTTTGTGGATTCTTTGAATTCAAAGTAAGTTTTTTTTGGTGTTTTGGTATGCAATGATACAAGCTTTTCTGTTTTGATTTTAGAATTATACACCAATTTTAGTTCATATAAGTTAAATGGTAGTAGAACAACATTTTCTGGTTACATTTGTTGGAAACGATCAAGGTAAGCCATAAGAATGAGATCAAATAGTTTATGGCCTTCACGAGTAAGTTCAATAACCCTTTTAAATAATTATAATTTGGGACGAGTCGTCTAGCTAATTTCACGGCCTTTCGCAAAGTAGTAATACGTTAGTCGTTTTAGGTGTGGTTTTAATCACTTTACCTTTCTTAAATACGAGTGCGCATTTCATGCAACTCAAATCCGAATCCAATAACGTTGAATAAGAATGTGTCGAGGATCCGGGTGCATTTCATGTGACGTGATCCGAAAACATGTTCTTAAACAACGTTCATTTTCTTAAGTAGTAAGACAAAAGCGGTAAATAACATTATAATTGCACTGTGGGATAATATGTTTTAAAATCAAGTACTTTAGCCAAATACGATAGTTGAGCGACCGTGCTAGAACCACGGAACTCGGGAATGCCTAACACCTTCTCCCGGGTTAAAACAGAATTCCTTATCCGGATTTCTGGTTCGCGGACCGTTAAATAGAGTCAAGCTTTTCCTCAATTCGGGATTCAAACCGGTGACTTGGGACACCATAAATCTCCCAAGTGGCGACTCCGAATCTCTTAATAAATGAATCCCGTTTTGATTGTCCTTCAATTGGAAAAACTCCTTCGCGCCCTCGCGGGTCAGCGGAAAATGGAGGTGTGACAGCTCTGGCGACTCCACTGGGGACTACAAACCCAGAACCACTGGTTCAGGGTTTAAGAATTCGAGCTTTGAATAATTGTTATATTTGGCTTATTTATTATCTGATTTTATTACATGTTTATATCTAATATGCTAAATGTTGCTTTACCGCTTTGATATTTTTTTGAATTGCATATAAATTGTGCCGATACCCATTTTTTTTCTCTTCTGAGTCTTTTGAAATATAATATCGGGCATTTGCTGGACATAGCCCGTTTTTCTCAAAGATAGCTGTGGTGCTTGGCACCCGGTGAAGGATTTTGTAGTCACACATGTTTAGGCGGAGAGTTTTGTCAATTAAGCCGGAAAGCCATGCTACCGGTGCATTGACACTCTTCGGCTCGAGTTGTCCGCTCGAGTTAAAGCCAGTCTAGACACTTTTTCCAACAGGACGATGACTTAGAATAACAAAACCTTATGCCGGATCCCCGATAGGAACGCTTATTTGCATCATGTGCATATTTGACTTAGGAGGCTCAACACAGGGGTTGGGCTTGTCTAGGACAGGTGTACCTGAAACAAAAGACCAACTTGTTGCATCTTTTCTGTGTGCATTTATTTCCGATCTTACATGCCGACCGGTTTGTTAAAAAAAGGGGAAGAAATGGAGAACGTCATGGTATAGAGTCAAAATAGTTAGTTCTTTGAAAATAAATTTTGAAAAATGCAAAAAAAAAAAAAATAGTTCAGTTTCCTGGAAAATAATTTTGAAAAATGCAAAAATTCCAAATAAATCTTCTTAGTTCCTTTGAAAATAATTTATTTTAGAAATGTTGCTTAAAAATAGTTTGTTTTCTTTTCTTAAAATGATTTAGTTCTTTTATTTTCGAACTACGCAAGTTTGATTCTCACCAAACATGAGATACGTAGGCAACCCATATCGGGCTCAACTAATACTGATTTTTTTTTTACAATATTAGAATTATGATTTTTTGGTTTTAGTCGAGAGTTAGGAAATTTTGCAAAAATAGCCAAACGCCTCAAAAGGGGGCGCCGGAGGACTAATTTTGCAAAACGGAATATAGACATCACACTAGTATCCTGTTATACAGCCTTCAAATCTTCTTCAAGTGCTGAAAGGCCGTATTAACAAGATTCGCTTTTTTTATATACATAATAAAAAAAAATTTGAAAAAATCTTAAGTCCATTTTTATCCTTTTTAGGATCAGCATGACTTCCTCGCAGCGAATCGGCCAGAAAAGGGCAAGAGACGAAATGCCACCCATGTTCACGGTACAAGACAAGACCCCAGATCGGCTCTGTAAATGGTGGACTAATTTTTCGGTTTGGGAAAGAAATCAAGTTCACAAGCACCTCAAGTTTCTTCCGGATATCATGATGATAAAACCGGACAAAAATGTGATCAGAGCTTTAGTGAGTTTTTGGGACTCAACAAGCAATGTGTTTAGATTCCGGGATTGCGAAATGACACCCACTTTGAAAGAATTGGGCGGACTCACAGGACTCGGAATAGATTTGCACAAGATGAGACCTGCAGCTCCTAGGCAGATGGGTATAAATAATTTCTTGAAAAAGTTATGTCTCCGGCGGGTTCCCATGGGTTGTTTAGAGAACGGTTGGGTGCCACTGGATTATCTCTACGACAGATTTGGTGATAAGAATGGGTTCGCGAAATTCTCGAACACTGAATTTGTCAACCAGCTGAATTATGACGCCTGGGGAGACTTAAGGATTTATGCCTTTATGATCGCTTTTTTGGGAACCATGGTTTTTCCCGAACGTGGCGGACGCATCAGAATCCGTTTGGCTGTGGTGGTCTCATATCTACAGAGTAACGAGGAACACACTGTTCTTCCGATGATCCTAGGAGACATCTTCCGGGCCTTAACTCGGTGCCAAGAAGGACAAGATTATTTTGAAGGTTGCAATATCTTATTACAAATGTGGTTTGTAGAACATCTCTATCATCACCCAATTGTGATAAACTTCAACGCGGATTGGTTAATTTATATTCGTTGTCATACAAACAGAGCCGCCCGTTGTAACCTTCTAGAAGATTTGAGGACTTGGCAAGAACTTCTCAACTCTTTAAGGGTAGATCAACTTACCTGGAATTATTATTGGTTCCCTTCTGCCAAAATCATGCATATGTCGACATATAGCCCATTCTACATACTAATGGGTTTCAGGGGTTTCCAACCATATGCCCCGCTACGTGTCATGCGGCAGTTGGGTGGGTAGAGAACAGAAAAGGCCCCCAATTGAGGATATGCGATCATTTATATGGGAATTCGCAACGGAGGAGACCCCGAGGGAGACTTATGCCCAAAAGGTATGGTTCGGTAGTCGACTCTCCGACATCGATGAAATGGTTGCCGATCGAGAACGGGGAGAAGTGAGTCTCGCATATCTTGAATGGTTCCACAACCAATCAATGCCGGAGCAAAGGTCAGAAAGGTCAGTGAAGTATGCCGTAGATTGGGAGAAAGAGGTAGAAGCCTGAGTAAGGGAGGCTAAACATGAGACAGCGCAAGATTTCCAATCTTGCATTAACACTTTAAAAGAAGACAAGGGAATTTTGGAAGCTGCCATGGATATACAACATGCTGATTTTGATCGAGAAAGGGCCGGTTGGGAGCAGGAAAGAGAAGCACTCCGAACTCAAATTCAAGAGATGCAATTGGCCGCAGAAAGGTCAAGGAGAAGTCGAAGTGATGAGATGTTGATAAACGGTTTGGAAAGGAAAGACTTTGAACACCAAGAAGACTTGGAGAAGGCAAAAGCGGCTTTGGTTGCAGTCCGAACAAAATGGAAGAGAGCAGCCCACCAAGAAGCACTCCGCTTACAACAAGTAGAGAAAGACTATGATGCAATCATCGTTGATTTAAGAAAAGCAAATGCCGTTCTTAGAGAACGAACTCTCAGGCAAGTCCAAGATGCCAAAGCAGATAGAGACTATTGTCACAACTTGATGGCACGGATGGAAAGACAAATAGATAGGCTCTTGGACCATGTCTCCGGCAACTCTCGAGTCTTAGGGGCGAAGAACCGACACATAGGGCAGCTGCTCAGAGAAAAAGACATGATCAGGACCCGAATCAATGAAAACGGGCACTACATCACTATGAAGTGTTTGACTTGCGAACAAACACCTCGGCCTGCTGTAACGACCCGGCCAGTCGTTTTAGAAAATTTCGCCCCAATCCCCAATTTAACTGTTCCCCTAAGTTCATTCCTGCTATGGTGATTTGTCGGGAGAGTCGGTTCTGAAATTTGGAGTGTTTTGGGACACTTAGTCCCTAAATAGAAGCCTTATAATTGAAAAATGGCCCGTAGCCGGAACAATGTTAAGACGATCTCGGAACGGAAATACGATGGTTCCATTAGCTCCGTTAGGTGATTTCGGGGTTGGGAGCGCGTTCGGAATGTATTTTGGAGGTCCGTAGCTCAATTAGGCTTGAAATGCCGAAGTTTGAAATTTTGGCGAATCCGAACGATAGGTGAGATTTTGATCCGGAGGTCGGAATGGAATTCTGACAATTTCTGTAGCTTCGTTATGTGATTTTGGATATGTCCGCAAATTTTCAGGTCATTTGGACGTCGTTTGATCGGGTTTTGGATCGAATGTTAGTTTTGAAAATTTTGAAGAAACTTAGGCTTGAATCCGTGTGTAATTGGTGATTTTGATGTTTAGGATGGTGTTTTTATGATTGGAACAAGTTCGTATCATGTTTTGGAGTATGTTGGTGGTTTTCGTTGGGGTCCCGGGGGCCTCGGGATGATTTCGGATGCCCAACGGGTCATTTTTGGAAGTTTTTGGACTGCTGTTCTGGTATCTGGTATTGTTCTTCGCGTTCGCGAGGGTTCTATCGCGTTCGCGAAGAAGAATTTGGCCTCTAAGACTTTGTTCTTCGCGTTCGCGATGAAGGTATCGCGTTCGCGAAGAAGGATTTTCCATCAGAGACTTTGTTCTTCGCGTTCGCGAATAGTGCCTCGCGTTCGCGAAGAAGGATTTTCTGTCGCACAGGTCCTACTTCGGAAGCCCATATCTTTTTATCTACAAGGAATTTTGAGGTGATTCAAAAACGAAAGTTGTAGATCTTTGAATCTAGTTTTCAGAAACATATTATAATAGGCATTTGGAGTTGTGTGTATAAAGTTATGACCATTGCAATAGAAGCTGTCCGAGCAAAGTTGGAAAAATGTAATTTGGGAGTTTGTTCTTCGCGAACGCGAGAGAAGGACCGCGAACGCGAAGAACAAATACCTGGGCAGCAGAATAAAGTTCAAACTTCGTCCCATTTGCCATTTTTGACGATTTGGAGCTCGGGTAAGGCGATTTTTCGGGAGATTTTTGGAGAAATCAAAAGGGTAAGTACTCTTAACTCAATTTTGGTTGTATAACTCGAATCTATTGCAAGTTTTAGTCTTTAATTTGAGAATTTTTGTTAAAAAGGGTAGAAAAACCTCTTGGATAGAATCAAGGATTTGATGGGCCATTTGTGGTCCGATTTGGGTGTTCTTGGTATGGTTAGACTCGTGTTGAGATAAGGAATCCGAAAATGTAATTTTCGTAATTTTTCGAGAAGCGTACCGAAAGTCGGGTTTTGGCAACTTTGTGGTTTTGGTGTAATTCGATTGTTTTGATTGGGTAATGCCCAATTGGCCTATTTTGATATGATTCCATTGATTTTTATCAGATACTACACCTGTGGAGGCCGACATTCGCGGCAAGAGAGTTGTATCTTAGCAGTTTTGTACCGGAGTCGAGGTAAGTGGCTTGTCTAACCTCGTGTGGGGGAACCTTTACCCCTAAGATATTATGTGATAGTTTAAATGCCTTGTACGCGAGGTGACGGGCGTGTACATGCGCTGGTTGTTGTAACTCACTTTACTTGAAATGTTAAATTCGTGATATTCCTGTTCTTAATTTATTAAATTGTGACATTTACCTGGTATTCGTTAGGGAAGCATGATTAGGAAGGATTTATCTGTCTAATTGCCTAATTGTCCTACTTGAACTTCTTGATAATTGTTGGCACTAGTCCTGTGGGTTCGATTCCCAGAGACCCGGATTTGCTATTGTTTGTGGACTGCGGGTTCAATTCCCGGAGATCCAAGGGCTGCGGGTTCGATTTCCGGAGACCCGGAGTTCATTGATATATTATTGAAATGTGGACTACGGGTTCGATTCCCGAGATCCTGAGATTATTGAAATGTGGACTACGGGTTCGATTCCCGAGATCCTGAGATTATTGAAATGTGGACTACGGGTTCGATTCCCGAGATCCTGAGATTATTGAAATGTGGACTACGGGTTCGATTCCCGAGATCCTGAGATTATTGAAATATAGACTACGGGTTCGATTCCCGAGATCCTGAGATTATTGAAATGTGGACTACGGGTTCGATTCCCAAGATCCTGAGTTATTGGTAGGGACTGCGGGTTCGATTCCCGGAGATCCTAAGTTGTTGAGATATTATTGAGACATGGGCTGCGGGTTCGATTCCCGGAGACCCAGAGGTACTGAGAATGGGACTGTGGGTTCAATTCCCACAGATCCTGGATTTGTTTATCCGAGTTGGTTATTTGTTGTTAGCTTAATTGTAGACAGTTGCAGTAATCATCATAATGTTGTTATTTCGGAAATTATTATCATTTAAACTGTTTATTTTGTTATGATCATTATGTTATTGTTCTCTCGGTAGGGCCCTGACCTTCCTCGTCACTACTCCATCGAGGTTAGGCTTGGCACTTACCGAGTACCGCCGTGGTGTACTCATGCTACTCTTCTGCACACTTTTGTTGTGCAGATCCAGGTACATCAGGACAGACTCATATCAGGATTCGGCAGCGTTTTGGGAGACCTCGAGGTATGATCTGCTACGTCCGCGGATCCGGAGGCCTTCCTTCTATTCTATTAGTACTAGTAGATATCTTTCCTTCACTTCGTTGTTAGATACTTTTTATACATAGAGCCTCAGTTGTATATTCTCTTTTAGTCTGTGTTGCCCGTGGGATTCCGGGTCTTGGTGGTATTTTTACACAGTGTGTTGGACGAGTGTATGTGCCAAGCGGCACCGATTACATTCCTATTTATATTATCTTCCGCTATTTCTTGTTTAAAGTTCATAAACGTGTAATTTCCGCAATGTGTTAGGCTTACCTAGTCGTGGGGACTGGGTGCCGTCATGACATATTCACGATTGGTGAACTAGGTTCGTAGGAGTCACGGGACACAGACCGGTTACTTAGATTCTCATTGATCTATATGGAGACGTCTGTATTTATCTACGAGGGGCTATGTAACCGTTTAGGAAACTCTTCAATTCTTTGAATTCCTTATCGTGCGCCATTTATTCAGTTGGAGCCTATGTCATATGTTCTTTTGCATCCACTCGTGTGTTGAAATTGCGCACTCGGTATCAAGTATGCACCGACGGTTCGTGATGCTGCAGAGGGATTTCAAGGGAGTCAAGAATTTACTCAACCATTGTTACCGCGTGTCATCCATATCGATAATTCAAGAGAATTGAGAGATCTTCAATTGTGCACATGGGGGTGCATTAGATTCTGACATTCGGTTGATAAGTACGGTCTTGAGAAGGTTTACTTAACTGCCAAATCGTCACAACAATGGTAGAATCACAAGGTGGATGTAGATCTAAAGATAGTTGGTGGTAATAAAGACTATATGGTTCATATGAGATATCTATTTAGCGAAGGATTCGGCCAGCAGAGATACAGGGGGAAATGAGTTTAGTTGTCTTAAGAAGGACATGTACCAAACGAATGTCTTGGGCTTGTCTTATGATGAAGACGTATGAATGTTAAAAGCTAGTATCATGGATTAGCAAGATGTACCTTGAGGCTTCGTGCCAAGTGAAAGGATTTCACTATCAACGATCAAATTATGGGTCATGTGTCATATCAGATTTGGCCTGCGATGTATTTAAGTACCATTCAAAAAGTTCTTTGAAACTTGCGGATGAGTAAGAGTTGATACTCGGGTGGTATGATGTTGGGACTTTTGATGTCCCCGTGTCCATAATAATTCTACATTTCATTATCAGCAGGGAAGACTTCGGTGAAGGCTACATGGTGCTTTGTAGGTGTGAGAATCACAGAATGTCTTAAGTTGTCGTGGTAAAGAATGCTCGATGCATGGAGCGAGAAGATGTTTGGTTGTATTGAGGTCATACCCTATGGTGTTAGAGTGCTAATAGAGCACACGTGGTTATATTCGTTGGATCAAGTGAGTTGCAATTGAATAATAGTAAATGACTCGAGAGAATGGTTCTAAGGTGTTCGAGAGTCGTGTAATAGTGGCTTTGGTCTAAGTGGGAGAGTCCCACCGCTTAAGATTGGGTTGCATGGTTAATTACCTGTGTGAATTCTGGATATTAGCGTATTAATGGGTTATTGCAGCTACGGAAAAAAGACCATGAGTGGTAATTTGAGTATATGAATTGTTGAATGCATGTTATGGTTAGCCTTACTGGCTCATGTTCAAACTTGAGGAAAGATTCATGATTTATGCCTCGTATAGGTGCAAGCTTCGCGGGAAGTGATTCCGCTGGGTGCTTTATCGAGAGGGTATTCATATGTTATAAACATTCAGTAGAGTTGGTTGCGTACTGGGCCAAGTTAGGGCCGGATGGTTCTCAATAGCGGTCCTAGTGAATTCAAGAGGTAAGGTGTGGTGTTTGATAATTTTGAGTCTATAAGTACAGTTGAGGCTCAAGCCTTTAAAGCAACTTAGGAAGAAAAGTACAAAAACAATCTATGATGTTTTGACTTGTGGTGTAGCATTTGAGAGGCGTGAAATGGTCGTCATTCTTGAGATAGCATGGCCTCATGATTTCAGGTCATTCGGGGTGAGTGTGGTTGAAATAAGTTAGGTATTGAAGGGAGATATTTACATTATAAGGCAATCCGGGATAAACTGGAAGAAAGTAGATTGATTAGCCAAAGTTGAGTTGGCATATTGGTGTCAATGATCGGTTCATGTAACGTGATCGAATTATGCATGTGATTTGTGGCGGTGCATTTGGGGCTCGTCGGCCGCAGTGTTTGATGGTATTCAGAAGTATTCTTCTGTTAGGGCCTGTTATGAGTAGGCAGATCTCGGGAAGGGTTATGGTGGCTTGGACCACTACTTAGAGATTAGCATATTCGATGGTTATGAGAATTCGCCGTATGTTGTTATAGTTCTCCTGCAGTGAGCTTAATGGAAAGTCTTATGTGATGACGTATGAGCCTATCGTCAATTCTAGAGCTATGATGGAAATTGTGTCTATCGTATATCAGCACGTGATGTGCAGTGAGTAGTATGAAATTTGAAGTAAGGACCAAGGTCACAGTTTGGTCAATGAATGTGATATAAAAAGCTCGGAAGAGCAGGAAAGAAGTTTCGGTGTTTTGAGTAAGATGGGTATTAACATCAGTATCATTTGAGATCGGTGTTCTGTGAGAAAGGCTTGCATCCCGGTTAGGGACTCCTGATCGTTTTCAGTGTCAGTGCAGCCGGTGGGTTGAATGTGCAAGCCCGTTTAATTATTCGGAAGATGGTGGGAGCTTGTCCCACAAGGAGATTGTATAGGTGTGACATGTAGTCACTCGATTGGTTAGAAATTTAAACCAAGTATGAGGATTTTGGTGATATCATCCATTTGAGAACTTATGCCTGGAGGGCACTCTGCTTATTGGGTTATAGACCTGTGAAATATTATTGACTTAGCTTGGCACGACCAGGATAGACTTAAGGTCGGTGGATAGATTTAAATGTGAAAGTGAGCCTTGCATCAGGCCGGTTATGTTTCTTCCAGCAATGCGCCCTTTATGGAGGGATAGTCGCGGTCTTATTTCGCGGTTAGTTAATTCATGTAAAGATATATTGCGCCGTATGAGTGTGAGACGGCTTGGTAAGTTCCTTATGTGTTGAGGTTCCGCTCAGCGGTGATGTTATATGAGCATGATGGCTCTTGAGACTCATATCTTATATCGCACCTCAGTTGTGCTTGAGTTCATAGCCTATAGCGCTATATGTTTTCATTGAGTCCGATATCATGCACCTTAGTGTGCTTATGATCGATATTCAGTATTTTGATGTGACGAGCTATTCAGCTCGACATATGACTCCTTGTGTGAGTTTATATTGTTGGGATCGGGTGGCACGCCGCCATGGTTATATTGTTGGGATCGGGTGGCACGCCGCCATGGTTATATTGTTGGGATCGGGTGGCACGCCGCCATGGGTATACTGTTGGGATCGGGTTGCACGCCGCAACAGTGTGATGTTTATTTCAGTGTCCATAATTGCTCTTATGTGTTCTGTTTCCTATTTTTCTGAGGAAGTCCATGTTAGTGTGAGAGTTGAATAGTTCTCTCTAGTGTTCGCCTTCCTATCACGTATGAATTAGTGGATTACTAGCACATTGTGTCATCTTGTGGGACTTTTGATTATGTCTGATGTGGCTTATCGCATGAGCAGTTCGTACTGGGTGAGATGAGATTATGTGATTTGGGGTCAGTGCAAACTGATTATATGAAGTATATTATAGAGGAAATAATCATCCTCTGGTTTAGGACAAGGAATGAATCTTGTCAGGAGTATAGACCCAATGAATTGTTGGTTCAGTAGTTGGTTATGGATATCGGCACATTTCTTCTGTAGTGTCAGTATTGTAAAAGTTAGAACGAGGCCTATGTAGATCATGAGGTGCAATGGGAGCATCCGATTCGTTGAATTTTGACTAATTTGGTCATAAAATATTATTGTGGTCTTGTGGATTTTGAGTTGCAAGGTAAGAATCCAGCAAGGTTATGCAGCCATGTTTGAGGACGGCGTTTGAGGAATATCGAGTGATCTCTTGATGAAAATAAGCCTGACATAGAATTCCGGATGTTGGAATTAGGCTCTAAAACTTAATTGTTTGAACAAGAGGGAATATCTTCAGATTATATCAGGCTAATGTGCTCAGCTGAGTCCTAGATTTATTGGCCCTTTTGAGATTTTGAGGCGTGTTGGGGAGGTTGCTTATGAGTTGGCCTTACCTCCCAGGTCTAGCCGGAGTTCACCCCGTATTTCATGTCTCCATGCTCCGGAGATACCATGGTGACCCGTCGCATGTGTTAGATTTCGCTTATGTTCAGCTGGACAAGGATCTGTCTTATGTTGAGGAACCAGTAGCCATTCTAGATAGGCAGGTCAGAAAGCTAAGGTCAAAGAACATCGTTTCGGTAAAGGTTCAGTGGCGGGGCCAGCCGGTCGAGGAGGTGACTTGGGAGACTGAGCAGGATATGCGCAGCCAGTACCCTCATCTCTTCACCACTCCAAGTATGTTTTCTATGCTCGTTCGAGGACGAACGAATCTTTTAAGTGTGGGAAGATGTAACGACCCGGCCGGTCGTTTTAGAAAATTTCGCCCCAATCCCCAATTTAACTGTTCCCCTAAGTTCATTCCTGCTATGGTGATTTGTCGGGAGAGTCGGTTCTGAAATTTGGAGCGTTTTGGGACACTTAGTCCCTAAATAGAAGCCTTATAATTGAAAAATGGCCCGTAGCCGGAACAATGTTAAGACGATCTCGGAACGGAAATACGATGGTTCCATTAGCTCCGTTAGGTGATTTCGGGGTTGGGAGCGCGTTCGGAATGTATTTTGGAGGTCCGTAGCTCAATTAGGCTTGAAATGCCGAAGTTTGAAATTTTGGCGAATCCGAACGATAGGTGAGATTTTGATCCGGAGGTCGGAATGGAATTCCGACAATTTCTGTAGCTTCGTTATGTGATTTTGGATATGTCCGCAAATTTTCAGGTCATTTGGACGTCGTTTGATCGGGTTTTGGATCGAATGTTAGTTTTGAAAATTTTGAAGAAACTTAGGCTTGAATCCGTGTGTAATTGGTGATTTTGATGTTTAGGATGGTGTTTTTATGATTGGAACAAGTTCGTATCATGTTTTGGAGTATGTTGGTGGTTTTCGTTGGGGTCCCGGGGGCCTCGGGATGATTTCGGATGCCCAACGGGTCATTTTTGGAAGTTTTTGGACTGCTGTTCTGGTATCTGGTATTGTTCTTCGCGTTCGCGAGGGTTCTATCGCGTTCGCGAAGAAGAATTTGGCCTCTAAGACTTTGTTCTTCGCGTTCGCGATGAAGGTATCGCGTTCGCGAAGAAGGATTTTCCATCAGAGACTTTGTTCTTCGCGTTCGCGAATAGTGCCTCGCGTTCGCGAAGAAGGATTTTCTGTCGCACATGTCCTACTTCGGAAGCCCATATCTTTTTATCTACAAGGAATTTTGAGGTGATTCAAACACGAAAGTTGTAGCTCTTTGAATCTAGTTTTCAGAAACATATTATAATAGGCATTTGGAGTTGTGTGTATAAAGTTATGACCATTGCAATAGAAGCTGTCCGAGCAAAGTTGGAAAAATGTAATTTGGGAGTTTGTTCTTCGCGAACGCGAGAGAAGGACCGCGAACGCGAAGAACAAATACCTGGGCAGCAGAATAAAGTTCAAACTTTGTCCCATTTGCCATTTTTGACGATTTGGAGCTCGGGTAAGGCGATTTTTCGGGAGATTTTTGGAGAAATCAAAAGGGTAAGTACTCTTAACTCAATTTTGGTTGTATAACTCGAATCTATTGCAAGTTTTAGTCTTTAATTTGAGAATTTTTGTTAAAAAGGGTAGAAAAACCTCTTGGATAGAATCAAGGATTTGATGGGCCATTTGTGGTCCGATTTGGGTGTTCTTGGTATGGTTAGACTCGTGTTGAGATAAGGAATCCGAAAATGTAATTTTCGTAATTTTTCGAGAAGCGTACCGAAAGTCGGGTTTTGGCAACTTTGTGGTTTTGGTGTAATTCGATTGTTTTGATTGGGTAATGCCCAATTGGCCTATTTTGATATGATTCCATTGATTTTTATCAGATACTACACCTGTGGAGGCCGACATTCGCGGCAAGAGAGTTGTATCTTAGCGGTTTTGTACCGGAGTCGAGGTAAGTGGCTTGTCTAACCTCGTGTGGGGGAACCTTTACCCCTAAGATATTATGTGATAGTTTAAATGCCTTGTACGCGAGGTGACGGGCGTGTACATGCGCTGGTTGTTGTAACTCACTTTACTTGAAATGTTAAATTCGTGATATTCCTGTTCTTAATTTATTAAATTGTGACATTTACCTGGTATTCGTTAGGGAAGCATGATTAGGAAGGATTTATCTGTCTAATTGCCTAATTGTCCTACTTGAACTTCTTGATAATTGTTGGCACTAGTCCTCGGTGAAGTTGTAGTTAAGCATATTATGTTTTCTCTGTGCGTTTTCTTTATTTGTTGTGTTGGTGGACTGCGGGTTCAATTCTCGGAGATCCCAGGGCTGTGGGTTCGATTCCCGAGATCCTGAGATTATTGAAATGTGGACTACGGGTTCGATTCCCGAGATCCCGAGATTATTGAAATGTGGACTACGGGTTCGATTCCCGAGATCCCGAGATTATTGAAATGTGGACTACGGGTTCGATTCCCGAGATCCCGAGATTATTGAAATGTGGACTACGGGTTCGATTCCCGAGATCCCGAGATTATTGAAATGTGGACTACGGGTTCGATTCCCGAGATCCCGAGATTATTGAAATGAGGACTACGGGTTCGATTCCCGAGATCCTGACTTATGGGTAGGGACTGCAGGTTCGATTCCCGGAGATCCTGAGTTATTGAGATATTATTGAGACATGGGGCTGCGGGTTCGATTCCCGGAGACCCAGAGGTACTGAGAATGGGACTGTGGGTTCAATTCCCACAGATCCTGGATTCGTTTATTTGAGTTGGTTATTTGTTGTTAGCTTGATTGTAGAAAGTTGCAGTAAACATCGTTATTATTGCTATTTCGGATTTATTATTATTTGAGCTGCTTATTATTGTTATTGTCTTTTTGTTATTGTTCTCTCAGTAGGGCCACGACCTTCCTCGTCACTACTCCATCGAGGTTAGGCTTGGCACTTACTGAGTACCGCCGTGGTGTACTCATGCTACTCTTCTGCACACTTTTGTTGTGCAGATCCGGGTACATCAGGGCAGACTCATATCAGGATTCAGCAGCGTTTTGGGAGACCTCGAGGTATGATCTGCTACGTCCGCGGATCCGGAGGCCTTCCTTCTATTCTATTAGTACTAGTAGATATCTTTCCTTCACTTCGTTGTTAGATACTTTTTATACATAGAGCCTCAGTTGTATATTCTCTTTTAGTCTGTGTTGCCCGTGGGATTCCGGGTCTTGGTGGTATTTTTACACAGTGTGTTGGACGAGTGTATGTGCCAAGCGGCACCGCTTACATTCCTATTTATATTATCTTCCGCTATTTCTTGTTTAAAGTTCATAAACGTGTAATTTCCGCAATGTGTTAGGCTTACCTAGTCGTGGGGACTGGGTGCCGTCATGACATATTCACGATTGGTGAACTAGGGTCGTGACACCTGCCCTCTTCTCTTCAATCATGGAATGTGTCCACCAAGTCATGACATAATTGGGGAGTATACAGAAAGATCTTACACCAAGAACTGCAGCAAGGCCAAACAACGCCCCCCGGGCGCAAAGATTCGAGGCGTTGGAACATGCTTAGAAGAGTCTGTTATTTTAGAGTTTGTTTGTCCTTTTAAAAAGTTTTCCTCTATTGTTGTCTTTTGCAAGTGTTTCAAGTTTGAAGTTTGTTGAAATAAAATTCATGAACATTTCATTCATATCTTATGTCTATTGTACCAGAACTACGATCGGTCTGATTCACGCGGGGACGTGATACGTAGGCAATCCACGTAAGGTTCGACCGTCACTTAAAATAAAAATAAAAAAAAAGAGAAGGGGGGTAAAAGCAAGCAAGGGTTTCAAAGCTTATTGAAAAGAGAAAGGCTGGAATGACGCATGTGGTAAATGCATATAGAAATGATTAACTGATTAGGTGGATTGCATCCAACGTGCGATAACGTATCTGTTAAACTCAGTAAGCTGACAAGTTTGTTGCAATTACCAGAAAAGTTTAGCAGTTGATTTGACAGAATATACTGACCGGCCACCATTACCGTACTAGATCTAAAGGGCCAATTCCAGCAAGCATGTCTAGTTCCGGTAAAAGTCTCGAGGAAGAGAAATCGGAGATACAGATCATGAAAGAAGAGGTAGATCGGTTGAAACGGCAGATAACAGAGATGCACCTAGCCTGGGCTAGGGGACAGTCCTCACCAAACCTCCCTACTCTCGCATCAGCTCCAGAACATCCACCCCTTGATCCTTCGACAAGCGCCCCGATCTATCCATACTATCAAGGGGAAAACCCTTATACCACCCAAATTCCACCAGCCAAACAAAATCCTCCTCCCACGGTCACCCATGTTTTTGTGGCACCTCCACCTGCTAATCTACAAAAGTCATCCGGTGAGCCGCATGTTCAAATCCATGACAATTCTTACTATCCTCCCGAGCCTACCTTTAGGGCTCCTGAACCGCATCCGCACACCCCTTACTGGGATAACCCAGCAGAATCGGAAAAGCACTTCCAAAATTTGGAGCATGAGGAAGTTATTCGAAAAGTTAAAAGCATGGAGCAGTCCTTCAGGAATATGCATGGCTTGGGCAACCAGGTCAGCGTCGCTTACAAAGATCTGTGTCCATTCCCAGATGTCCAGTTGCCAGCCGGGTTCAAAATGCCCAAGTTTGACCTATACGAGGGGCATGGTGACCCAGTAGCCCATCTTCGAGGGTTTTGTAGTAAAATGCGAGGAGCCGGAGGGCGAGATGAGATTCTGATAGCTTACTTCGGTCAGAGCTTGGGGGGGGTCTGCACTAGAGTGGTACACTAGGCAGGATCCCAACAGATGGTTTACGTGGGACGACTTGGCTCAAGCATTCATCGGCCAGTTCCAGTATAATCTTGAAATAGTCCCCGATCGCTTATCATTGCTAAAGTTAAAAAAGAAACCCGCCGAAAGTTTCAGAAAATTTGGTTTCCGCTTGAGGGAACAGGAAGCAAGGGTAGATCCACCGATGAGAGAGAATGAGATGGTGGATTACTTCCTGCAGATGCTGGAGCCAACCTATTTCGGACATCTGGTGACGTCCGTGGGTAAGTCATTCATTGAGGTGATAAAGATGGGGGCTATGATCGAGGAAGGCTTGAAATCCAACAAGATCATGAGCTATTCAGCGTTGAAAGCCACCACTCAAGCTATTCAAAGTGGTACCGGAGGAGTGCTTGGGAAAAAGAGGAAAGAAGAAGTCACGACGGTTGATTCCGGAACATGGTTCAGAAACAGAGGCCCCGCACCCCAGTATAACCCGCCACAGCCTCACCACCAAAATTGCTTCCACAATCCATATAACCACCCGCAACACTACTATCCAGCACTCGATCCCCATTTTACCGTCCATCACGCCCAGTCATATGGCACACCTCCCGTCCATTCACTATGGAGTGCACCAAACCCGCAAAATAATTATCCACCCCAAGAGCATACAGAAACCCCACGGGCGCGGGTTTTCGTCCGAACCAAGCATTCAAGAGCGACAGGGCGCCAAGGCCAAAGACTTTCACTCCCTTGGGAGAGTCTTACACTAGTTTGTTCCATCGATTGAAGCAGGTAGGGTTGCTGAATCCGGTCGAGACTAAGCTACCAAACCCTCTTCCAAAGAACCCGGATCATTCAATAAATTGTGCATATTGTTCAGGATGTCCGGGACACGACACAGAAAAGTGTTGGAGGTTGAAAACAGCTATCCAAGAACTCATTGACACTCGCAGAATTGAGGTCCAGACTCCAGCGGAACCCGACATCAACCGAAATCCACTCCCGACTCATCATGAGACCAACATGATCGAGCTGGTACGGGTAGAAGAGGGACAGGAGAAAACCTCTCAGGCCGTGATGATGATCAGATCTAATGGGGTCGGAGTGAAAAAGGGGCCAAACTCTGACGAGTCGCTCATCCGCAAGAAGGAAGTACAAGATGGGTTGGAAGCATAAATGGGAAATGCAAGCGAAGTACCGGTGAGGCCAGGGGGAGTAAAAATAGTTGTACCAGGGGTGGCAACCAAACCCGTCTTGACTGTAGCAGGTGTTCGAGTGGATCCTTTCATCATCAAGCCAGCAATACAATTGCCAATAGCTGATAGCAAAGCTATTCCATGGAATTATGATCGGGTCACGACAACCTACAAAGGAAAAGAAGTTAAAGAGGAAGTCTGCGAAGCGCAAGGTTTGACCCGCTCGGGGAGATGTTTTGCCCCTGCGGAATTGAGGAAGATCACTCCGGCCACATTGAAAAAGCCGGTAACTGACGAAGAGGCGGAGGAATTCTTGAAAAAGATGAAGCTGCATGACTATTCTGTCTTGGAGCAGTTGAAGAAAACGCCTGCGCAAATCTCATTGTTGTCCTTGCTGATACATTCTGAAGAACATCGGCAAGCTTTGATGAAAGTTTTAAATGAGGCCCATGTACCTGTGAGTCATTTGGAAAAGATCACCAATAGGATCTTCGAAGGGAACCGGATCACCTTCACCGATGATGAGTTGCCTGAGGAAGGCACCGAGCACAACAAGGCTTTATATCTTACGGTAAAATGTGAGGAGTCGGTGGTTACCAAAGTCCTAGTCGACAATGGGTCCGGTGCGAACATTTGTCCTCTCTCTACACTAAACAAGTTGAAAGTGGATATCGGCAGGATACGCAAGAACAGCATATGTGTCCGAGGGTTTGATGGAGGAGGCAAGGCGTCGGTCGGGGACATAGTGTTAATCTTGACAATCGGACCGGTGGAGTTCACCATGGAATTCCAAGTGCTGGACATGGTAGTTTCATATAACCTTCTGATAGGGCGACCATGGATCCATGCCGCAAAAGCAGTTCCATCCAGCCTACACCAACTAGTCAAGTTTGAGTGGGACCAACAGGAGATCGTCGTCCATGGAGAGAATGATCTACAACCGGGCACCATCGTCCCCTTTGTTGAGACGGAAGAAGATGTTGGGCCATGGGTATACCAGATCTGCGATGTGGTATCCGCCCACCGAGTTCCAGAAGGGGAATGCATTCCCAATGACAGAATAATTACTGCAGACGTCATGGTGGCTCATGAAATGCTGAGAAACGGTTTCATACCCGGCAAAGGTTTAGGTGCATCTCTGCAAGGAATCATACAACCGGTATCTGTGGTCGAAAATGTGGGAACCTTCGGCTTGGGATTCAAGCCAACATCGGAGGACATCCAGCGAGCCAAGAGGAATAAGCAGAAGATATGGGTGCTCCCAAAGCCTGTTCCGCGCCTTTCCCGATCTTTTGTCAGGTCTGGAGTGAGAGGACATCCGACGACAAAGATTCCCAGTCCTATGGTTAGGCCAGACGAAAAGTTCTTAAGAAAGTTCGAGGACCTATTCGCAGATGTATGCATGCTAGAGGATGGCGAAGGATCCAGCCATGCCGAGATACATTTCGTGGGATCGAAAGCAAAGTTGAATAATTGGAAGGCTACTCCTCTCCCTGTCCGGAAGGAGTCTTGGTAGTTTATTTTGGATGGTTTTCTTTCGAAATTTTGTGTTGGGGTTGTCCCCGAAGTAAAATCCGTTTGTTTCAGTTCATTTTGATTTGAGTTTGCAAGCTTGTTTTTCCTTGTACTGTTGCCATTAATGAAATTTTGTTCCCTTCGTTTCTAATTTTGTTTATTTTCCTTCTTTTTACTTTTCTGAGCAACTTTCTTTCAACTGATCTTAATGATATGGCGTGCTTAAAGGTTAATCAACCTAGTCTAGAAAATCAATCTGGTTTGGAAATAATAACGCATGAAATGAGAAGTGACGAGAGTGAATCGGAATACGGCGATGATGAAGCCGTAGAAGAAATCGGCAAAGAATTAAGTCACTTCAAGGAAAAGCCCAAACCTAATTTGAACGATACTGAGGCTGTTAATCTGGGGGATACGAATGATGTTAAAGAAACTAGAATAAGTGTCCATATTGAACCTAACCTGAGGGAGGAATTGATCAAAACACTCATGGAGTTTAAAGACATTTTTGCATGGTCGTACGACGACATGCCAGGGACTCAGCACTGATCTAGTGGTTCACAAATTACCCACTGATCCGGCATGCCCTCCCATCAAGCAAAAACTGCGAAAGTTTAAGGCGGAGATGAGTGTAAAGATCAAGGAGGAAGTGACCAAGCAACTACGAGCGAAAGTCATTCGTGTCACTCGATACCCCGATTGGTTGGCTAACGTAGTACCGGTGCCTAAGAAAGACGGGAAGATCAGAGTATGTGTGGACTATCGCAATCTCAACAAGGCGAGCCCTAAGGATAATTTCCCGCTTCCCAATATCCATATCCTGATGATAATTGTGTCGGGCGTGAGATCGAATCCTTTGTGGACTGCTACGCGGGATATCATCAAATATTGATGGATGAAGAGGACGCAGAAAAGACGGTTTTTATCACACCGTGGGGAACTTATTGCTACCGGGTAATGCCATTCGGCCTGAAGAACGCAAGGGCAACATACATGAGGGCGATGACTACGGTATTCCATGACATGATACACAAAGAAATTGAAGTGTACGTGGATGATGTGATCATAAAATCTAGACGTCAAGAAGACCACATTGCCGATCTCGGGAAGTTTTTCCAAAGACTTCGAAGATATGATATCAAGCTTAATCCGACCAAATGTGCATTTGGAGTTCCGTCAAGGAAGTTGCTAGGATTCAATGTTAGCCGACGGGGCACTGAGTTGGAGCCATCCAAAATCAAGTCCATCCAGGAGTTACCCCCGCCAAGGAATAAAACAGAGGTAATGAGTTTGTTGGGAAGATTAAATTACATCAGTAGGTTTATTGCTCAGCTTACAGCAACTTGTGAACCCATATTTCGTCTGTTGAAGAAAGACGCTGCGATAGAATGGACGACAGAATGTCAGGAAGCGTTTGACCAAATCAAAGGGTATCTGTCAAACCCACCCGTGCTAGTTCCGCCTGAACCGGGTAGACCCCTGATTCTTTATCTAACGGTTTTAGAGAATTCGTTCGGCTGCGTACTGGGGCAGCATGATCTTACTGGCAAGAAGGAACGGGCCATTTACTATCTCAGTAAGAAATTCACGGTCCACGAGGTTAAGTACACTCATTTGGAAAAGACATGTTGTGCCTTGACTTGGGTAGCCCAAAAGTTGAAACATTATTTGTCTTCTTACACCACTTACCTCATTTCGCGTTTGGATCCGTTGAAGTATATTTTCCAGAAACCTATGCCTACAGGGAGGTTAGCAAAATGGAAAATATTACTTACAGAGTTCGACATCATATACGTGACAAGGACGGCTATGAAAGCTCAAGCCCTAGCCGATCACTTAGCCGAGAATCCTGTCGATGACGGATACGAACCTTTGAGGACGTATTTTCCGGACGAAGAAGTATTGCAAATTGATGGGTTGGAATTAACCAAGGATCCAGGGTGAAAGCTTTTCTTCGACGGAGCGGCGAACGCAAAAGGAGTCGGAGTGGGGCCGTGCTTATCTCTGAAACAGGACACCATTATCCTGTTACTGCTCAACTGCGTTTTCATTGTACCAATAATATGGCCGAGTACGAGGCATGTATCTTGGGTTTGCGATTAGCGGTGGACATGGATGTACGGGACATCTTGGTCATGGGGGACTCGGACCTTCTGGTACATCAGATCGAGGGAGAATGGGAAACCAGGGATTTAAAGCTTATCCCGTATAGTCAGTGTTTGCATGATCTGACTAAGCGTTTCCGGTCGGTAGAATTCAAACATATCCCAAGGATGCATAATGAGGTTGCCGATGCTTTGGCTACTCTGGCATCAATGCTACATCACCCGGACAAGGTTCGTGTCGCTCCGTTACACATTCAGGTTCGGAATCAACATGCTTATTGCAATATGATAGAAGAAGAGATGGATGGTGAGCCATGGTTTCATGATGTCAAAGAGTACCTCGGGTTAGGAATATACCCAGAGCAGGCAACTGGAGATCAAAAGAGAGCTATTCGGCGATTGGCGAACGGATTTTTCCTTAGTGGAGGGGTGCTGTACAAAAGAACCCCGGATTTGGGATTGTTGAGATGTATAGATGCGAGTCAAGCCACAACAGTGATGACAGATATACACTCCGGAGTTTGTGGGCCACACATGAGCGGATATGTATTGGCAAAGAAGATTCTTCGAGCAGGATATTACTGGCTCACTATGGAGCGTGATTGTATAAGTTTCGTGCGAAGATGCCATAAGTGTCAGATACACGGAGATTTGATTCATTCCCCACCGACCGAGTTGCATATAATGTCAGCGCCATGGCCATTTGTTGCATGGGGTATGGATGTTATCGGACCTATAGAACCTGCGGCTTCCAATGGGCACAGGTTCATTCTGGTAACGATCGATTATTTTACCAAGTGTGTGGAGGCCAAAACCTTCAAATCAGTGACCAAGAAGGCGGTGGTAGACTTCGTACATTCCCACATCATCTGCAGGTTTGGAATTCCAAAGACAATCATCACAGATAACGGTGCCAATCTTAACAGCGGATTGATGAAAGAGGTATGTCAACGGTTCAAGATTACACACCGAAATTCCACACCATATCGTCCCAAAGCAAATGGTGCGGTTGAGGCAGCAAACAAGAATATAAAGAAGATATTGAGGAAGATGGTAGAAGGGTCTAGGCAATGGCATGAAAAGTTACCATTTGCACTGTTGGGTTATCGCACTACCGTCCGGACTTCGGTAGGTGCAACTCCTTACTTGTTGGTGTACGAGACTGAAGCAGTAATACTAGCAGAAGTTGAAATCCCATCCCTCCGAATTGTTGCTGAAGCCGAGATTGATGACGACGAGTGGGTCAAAACCCGATTAGAGCAATTGAGCTTGATCGATGAAAAGAGATTGACAGCAGTGTGTGACAGCCAATTATATCAAAAGAGAATGGAAAGAGCATATAACAAGAAGGTACGTCCCAGGAAATTTGAAGTGGGACAGCATGTGCTGAAGAGAGTTCTACCACATCAGGCCGAAACAAAAGGCAAGTTCGCTCCAAATTGGCAGGGACCATTTGTTGTGACTAGGGTATTATCCAACGGCGTGCTATGTCTAACTGATATTGAGGGAAGATGCACTGATATGGCTATCAATTCTGATGCAGTCAAGAGATATTATGTGTAATTCTTTAATGCATTTGTCAACATTTGGTTTCATTTATTTGTAGTTGGCATTTTTCGGAGAATGAAATGATAGAGGCAATTTTTCTACTACCCAAACACTTTAACCCTTGTTTTCCCCTTTGAGCCTTAATTATTCTTTCATATACCCTCTTTTGGAATCATCAAGGAATATGTGTAACAAAATAGAAAAGAAACAAAGAAAAGACACAAGAAAAAGTGAACTACGTTTGACCTGATTCCTCAAGAAGGATACGTAGGCGCCACACGGCTCGGTCATAATAAAATAAAAATCAAAGATTCCCCAAGCAACAAAACTGGGGCAGAAGTCATGTTTCGTTTGAAAAGATAGTGTGGATTCCAAAAGTTGTAATGAGCTAAACGTTGAGGTTAAACCCCTTTTCTTTAGCCTCACGCACAAAAACCACATTAATGACCAAAAAAGACCTCTCGATCAGTATTTGAGAAATGCCAAGTCATGCGAATGAAAGCCAAGAATGACACTCCGATCCTCGATTGAATCCAGAATGCACAAGCCGAAAAGGGATAGTGCTTTAGAGGGAATCTCGTGGGTAATACCCTAGCCACCGCATGGAAGAAAGCAAAATGAGAGAGTCTTAACGGTGAAAACCCTCGCGGGCACCTTAAGGCGAAGAAAGCTAAGAGAAATAAAATGAGAGAGTTTTATGGTGAAAACCTTTACAGGCACCCTAAGGCGACGGGAGGTCGAGAGAAATGAGAGAATCTCATTAGTGAAAACCCGTTCGAAGGGCATTATGAGGTGACAAGGCGAGATGGTTACAAGGTGTCTGCATAAGACAAGGTTGGGACATTCGTGTGCTTCTAGCAAAACGCAGCCGTCATAAAGTGATTGACATAAATAGACTGGGTAGTTAATCTCAAAGGCGCGGCATAACCATTGGATCAGTTATACATTCAGATGAGTTTTTCCCAGTTTTGAGTTTAGAAAAGTTTTCCCTTTCTTTTGTCATTCGCGGTCAGCATTCTTTATCTATCATTTTTCTCTTCTTTTGTATTCGAGAATTGACTCTTCAAAGCTTACTACCAAGTTTTCCAAAGCGGTACAATGAAGATGAATAGGCGTGGAACAAGGCGATAAGACAAAAGTCATTCCAATATTAAGATTGGAACGACAGGTTGATTGAAAGGTTCACAGGAATTACGGAGTATGGTGGACACATATTACACATCCGGAAGATAGTTTCTCACAACAGATCACCGACTAAGAGGGTCGGACCACACTGAAGTTTGGAACAAAAGTGAGAGATAAGAGATCTCGTTGGAAAGAGCACCACCGCCAGCAAGTATCAACGTCGTCCCCAAAGCTCGAGGAAGGCCAAACAGCTAAAAGAGAAAGGGAAAATTGCCCCAGCAAGAGTGGCATGACCACTCATGACATTTTGAAACTAACAAATTTTCTTTGATTTAAAGCAGGAAAAGAGGGTTCGTCGGCGAAAAAGCATGCCACGTAGAAAGTTATCAAACTGGGGCAGAAAATTTTCTCCCATTGCGAAAATTTTCTTGAAAGAAAATACCCAGTGGATAAGGATGCAAGAAACACAAGATTTTGGGAAATACCAGTTTCGAGCAAAATAGTTTCGAAAGAGGCCAGACAACACGAGGAAGGGATCTTTGAACCTGGTACCATCCCCAGCAGTTCTTGGAGAAATGAAATACTGATTTTCGAGACTTCCCCAGCAACATTATATACCATAAGTTTTTTAAGGAAGCAAAGCGCGAGTCCCGAAGGAGGTTTGGAAAGAGGAAGAGGAAAAGAGATTCCCCGCCAGGGAATTCCTCAGTCAATGAAATTTCAATCCCCAGCGAGCCCGGGAGAGACTAAAGGTTGAAGGAAGTAGAAAGAGAAATAAAGAATACTTCCCCCATCAGCATTATCTTCAGCAGGTAAGTAAATAGTTCCAAAGATATCCCCAGCAGTCAAAGGAAAAGTAACACGACCTAGAAGGAAAGCAATCCCGAAACAAGGTAATTCAGAAGAAAGGGTGGCCCAAGAGACGATGCGGGAAGAAGAAAATGGTACAGGAAGCAAATGAAGGCGATATGGATGTGATGGAGCCAGTGAGTAGTTGAAGTTAGGGAGCCCACCTGAAGAATGGAGTGGCGATTTAGTTTTGAAGTTATAGTTGAAGTCAGGGAGCCCGCCTGAAGAATGGAGTGGCGATTTAGTTTTGAAGGGATAGTTGAAGTCAGGGAGCCCGCCTGAAGAATGGAGTGGCGATTTAGTTTTGAAGGGATAGTTGAAGTCAGGGAGCCCGCCTGAAGAACGGAGTGGCGAATTGTTATTTTGAAGTTGATGTTGAAAGCAGGTGTCCGCCTGAAGAATGGAATGGCGATTTATGATTAGAGTTTGTCGATAAAGTCAGAAGCCCGCCAGAAAAGCAGAACGTCGTCTCAATTTCTAAGATTTGATAAGGATAGTGAAGAATCAGAAAGTGACAGAGTGTAACGGAAATCCCCAGCATGAATCCAAGTTCATAATCGGAAGGAATGCAACAAGGATCAGAAAGATAGATTCAGACTTCGAAGGAGAATAGTTCGAAGATCACAAGGAAGAATGGAGTAGCGATCTAGTTTTGAAGTTGTAATTGAAATATGGGAGCCCGCCTCTGAAGAATGGAGTGGCGATTTAGTTTTGAAGTTGTAATTGAAGTAAGGGAGCCCGCCTGAAGAATGGGATGGCGATTTATTTTTGAATTTGGTTGAGGAAATCGGTAGAGTGTAACGGAAATCCCCAGCATGAATCCAATCAAAAGGAAGGCAACAAGGATCAGAAAGATAGGTTCAGACTTTGAAGGAGAATAGTTCGAAGATCCCAAAGAAGGGACCAATGGTCGGAGTTCGGCAATCAAGATAGGCTGAAATAACAATTGCCAGAAGAGAAGAAGCATGTGAAGAAACATCAGAGCCAGCAGAATGACAAGGAACATGACAAGATCAAGTTGAAAAGATAGATAAGAATTGGCAATACTGTAACTTAGTCTAGCTTCTTATTTTTGTTCAGCACGGTGTAATAAGGAGATCAGTTAAGCAGTGGAAACAGCATCAACAACAGTAACAGCAAGATCACAGCAGTCATGGTAGTCCCAGCTACCAAAACTTCCCGAACTACATTGACCTGATTTCCTTTTTAGCCAGGGATATGTAGGAGACCTTTTGAAGCAAAGGTTCGGTCAAACTTTTCCAAAAAATGCTTCATACGGAGTGCTTGAACGGGCAAAAAATCGCTCGTGTCCGCTCACTTATCTTTGCACGAAAACTCTTCATGTTTCCGCGCAAAAAGGGGTAGCTGTGAGCACGTGATTTTTGCCCGATACGAGAATTACTCCCAAAATGTCAAAATAAAAGGAGTTTTTGTGTTTGTTTGGAATATTTGTGGATTATATGTTCTTTTTCTTATTGTTTGCATTTGTGTGCCCATGTCTATTTGTTTAAATTAATAAAAAAAATATATATATATATGTTGCATTTATATTTTTAGGATTAGTTCCGTACTTAGAAATAGTTAAGTTTATTTTTACGAAAATGAAAAAAAAATCACAAAAATGTATTTTTCGCATTTCTTGTCATTTAATGTACAATTGTGGGATTTGGTATTTAATTATGTATGTTAATTGTTAGTAAAAATTAATTATATGTGTTACAAGTTAATCTGGTTATATATATATATATATATAATACAATATAGAGTCTTGTTTTAGGAAATAAAGAGATAAGGAAATTAGATTTGGGCCAAACCCAGTCCAAAACCAGGCCCAATCGAGTTATCCCTAGTCCAGTCCGGTTCACTTTTAATCATGGTCGTTCATTTCGAATTGATCAGATGGCCAAGATCACCTCTACTACCCATTTAGGAAGCATTAATCTGGGCCGTTTGACTTAGTTGATCCAACGGCCAATACCTCA
This sequence comes from Nicotiana noctiflora, assembly GCA_032618575.1. Classification (NCBI taxonomy): domain Eukaryota; kingdom Viridiplantae; phylum Streptophyta; class Magnoliopsida; order Solanales; family Solanaceae; genus Nicotiana; species Nicotiana noctiflora. The sequence continues at coordinate 28,735 of JASVEL010006151.1, read as the reverse complement.
CCCTCACGACCCGAGCTTGCCCGGCCCAGTCCGCCCACAGACCAACCCGACTTTAATGATGCCCAAACGGCATCGTTTGGATAAGTGAAATGATCCAGGCCGTTGATCTCATCATATCAAACGGCTAGGATTCATTTCCCACGCAAGTATATAAGTCCCAAGGCCTACCCAGCCCCCCTAAGCCAGACCCCCCTCATCCTCATCGTCTCTCTTAGAGACGAACCGAGCCTCCACTGTCCACCACCGTGCTCCGCCTACCGGAAATCGCCTCACGGCGGTTCCGGTAGGCCAAACCACCCCAAATTAACACCATAGAATCTCCCAAGCCCCCTCTACATGGATCTGGCAGTCGTTAGTCTCGAATATTGCTCGAACGTTTCGAATATTAGTTTGAAGTTCGCCGAAACTTGAACGTTTATCCCAAGCCGCCCCAAACTCACCCCAAGCACTCCCTTGACCTCCCTCACACCCCTACTAACCCTGGTTTAGTTCGAATCTTACCAGAAATGTTAAAGCCCTAAATTCGAGCCCCAAGAACCCTAGTTTTCAAGAAGCCCAATTCGAGCCGGATTAGTCGTCAATTGAAGTCCAAGGGACTTTAGTCTAGGTGTTCTCAATCGAGAACATCTCGATTAAAGCCCATTTGGCTTCAATAGTTCCAAACCAAGTTCGAACTTGGGTCGGCGGATTCGTTTGAGGTAATTCATTTCCCTTACGATTTCTGTTTGCATTCCGTATTTGTATTTGTGTTTTGGTTTTAGAAGTTGTTTTAGCATTTTTCTATTCTTCCCATCTCGACAGACCTTTTATTTGGTCAATTCATTTTTGCTCTTGTCTGTTTCAACTCGTAATTGTCGTGGTGATTACATTGTGTGTTTAATCTAATTAAGGTCGTCAAGCAATTAGTTCTTAGCTGTTGGTTTCCTGGGTCTGCCCAGAATCCTAAATCACTGATTTGTTGGGCCTTTATTTGTTCTTGGTTATATATGTTGCGATCAAGTAAGTAAATGTTATAGACCAAGTAATCGACTAGATAAACACTGTTTTAGGTTTGTTTAGGATGCCATTGGCATTGCAAGACTAATCCGAGCCACTATTGGTTTGACAGATTTTTGAATTAACAATGATGTTTGGATATAGTTGTAAGATGACTTGAATCAGGAGGTTAGTATTTTAGGATTAAAATGCCCTGCACAGCCTAGTGGAACCTGCTGTTACTGCAGGGCACTCAACCAGGCTTGCACTTAACAATTAAAATATGAAAACCTCATACTTAGACAGGATTTAGTGGTTAAAACAGAGAATATAATGGGCTGGGCAGAGAGAGGGATGGGCATGGGTTTAGTTTAAGATAGTTGCACCATTAGGAGCTGAATTTGAAAACTATATAGATAGAGGGATACATATGAGATAGAGGATCTGAAAAAAAAGGACATTGGAGAGCTTATAGATTTGAAAAGAGAGCATTCTGAAACACAACAGAGTATACAGAATACATATAGGAGAGTCTCCAGCTTTAGTTCAATTTTTGAGTTGATTCTAAAACTAAAAAATAGCTGGCATTCTTTGGTTCTGTTACATACTCGAACCTAGATAATAGGCAGCATTTTTCTGGACATTGGGATCGTTGTTTGAAGTTAACTGTGGTTCAATCAGTTGGGTACATAAGTCTCCTGGGGCATTTCAGAAGTAGACGGGTCTGTTTTGATTTGGAATTCTTTGCTGTTGGTTTCCCTGAAGTAGTTGAGCCTTTTGTCGTTGGTTTCCCTCTTTGGGGTTTGTTTGCTGGGACCTTTTTGTTGTTGTGGTTACTGTTACATTGCTGATTGCCCTGCTGCTTGTCACTGATCACTCTTCTTCCCATTTCCATATTCCAGGTACACATCCCTATCATTGTAGCCTCTTGATTCGAAAAGGAAATGAAGCCTGAAGATCTCTTTAAATCTGTTTAATACATATAGTTGTCCAATGTTTCTTATGTTATATTTGTATGAGTATATGTAGTTAAATCTGTTTTACTGGTTTGGGTTGTGAAGAATACATTTAGGGACAATTAAACTATTAGTGCTAAAACTGGAAATGCATTTAGATCTGGAATACACTGTCATTGGAAATGTATAAAATTCTGAATTATTCTTGCTGTATCTATGCCTAAATCTTCTCTATTCAGGGTTTGTGATTTCCAAATCTGTCAATACTCGATCTTGTGTTAAAACTGAGATTAATCATCTGTCTAAGTTGAAAGTTTAATGTGATTTGAATACCGGTGATGAATGACATTTTAAATTTGCAAAAATAAGTGTCAGTTGTTCTTTGTGGATTCTTTGAATTCAAAGTAAGTTTTTTTTGGTGTTTTGGTATGCAATGATACAAGCTTTTCTGTTTTGATTTTAGAATTATACACCAATTTTAGTTCATATAAGTTAAATGGTAGTAGAACAACATTTTCTGGTTACATTTGTTGGCAACGATCAAGGTAAGCCATAAGAATGAGATCAAATAGTTTATGGCCTTCACGAGTAAGTTCAATAACCCTTTTAAATAATTATAATTTGGGACGAGTCGTCTAGCTAATTTCACGGCCCTTCACAAAGTAGTAATACGTTAGTCGTTTTAGGTGTGGTTTTAATCATTTTACCTTTCTTAAATACGAGTGCGCATTTCATGCAACTCAAATCCAAATCCAATAACGTTGAATAAGAATGTGTCGAGGATCCGGGTGCATTTCATGTGACGTGATCCGAAAACATGTTCTTAAACAACGTTCATTTTCTTAAGTAGTAAGACAAAAGCGGTAAATAACATTATAATTGCACAATGGGATAATATGTTTTAAAATCAAGTACTTTAGCCAAATACGACAGTTGAGCGACCGTGCTAGAACCACGGAACTCGGGAATGCCTAACACCTTCTTCCGGGTTAACAGAATTCCTTATCCGGATTTCTGGTTCGCGGACCGTTAAATAGAGTCAAGCTTTTCCTCAATTCGGGATTCAAACCGGTGACTTGGGACACCATAAATCTCCCAAGTGGCGACTCTGAATCTCTTAATAAATGAATCCCGTTTTGATTGTCCTTCAATTGGAAAAACTCCTTCGCGCCCTCGTGGGTCAGCGGAAAAAGGAGGTGTGACACCAATGTTTCGCCTTGGGGTGCTCATGTGTTGTTTGTGAAGAAAAAGGATGATCCTATACATATGTGTATTGACTATCGTCAGTTGAACAAAGTTACAGTGAAGAACCTGTATCCTTTGCCGCGTATTGATGATTTGTTTGATCAGCTATAGGGCGCACAAGTGTTCTCTAAGATTGATTTGTGCTCTGGTTATCATCAGCTGAAGATTCGGGAGCCTGATATCTCGAAGACTGCCTTCAGGACTCGGTATGGTCACTACGAGTTCCTCGTGATGTCTTTCGGGCTGACTAATGCCCAACAACCTTTATGAATTTGATGCACAGTGTGTTTAGGCCATATTTGGACTCGTTCGTGATTATTTTTATTGATGATATTCTAGTATATTCTTGGAGTCGGGAGGAGCACGAGCAGCATCTGAGGATAGTGCTTCAGACTCTGAGGGAGAAGAAGCTATATGCTAAGTTCTCTAAATGTGAATTCTGGCTGAGTTCAGTGGCATTTCTAGGCCACGTGGTGTCGAGCGATGGTATTCGAGTGGATACGAGGAAGGTGGAGGCCGTACAGAGTTGGCCCAGACCCTCCTCAGCTACCGAGATTCATAGTTTCCTTGGTTTGGCGGGTTATTATCGTCGTTTCATAGAGGGGTTCTCTTCGATCGCAACACCTATGACCAGATTGACCCAAAAGGGGGGCCCTTTTTAGTGGACAGAGGATTGTGAGACGAGCTTTCAGAAGCTTAAGACAACTTTGACTTCGACCTATATCTTGATGTTGCCTATAGGTTCGGGGTCCTATAGAGTATATTGTGATGCCTCACGAGTTAGACTTTGTGCAGTATTGATGCAGAACGGTAGGGTGATTGCCTACGCGTCCAGACAGCTAAAGATACATGAGAAGAACTACCATGTACATGATCTGGAGCTAGCTGCCATTGTTCACGCCTTGAAGATTTGGTGTCATTACTTGTATGGGGTTCCTTGTGAGATCTACACTGATCACCAGAGCTTGCAGCACTTGCTTAAGCAGAAGGACCTGAACATGCGTCAAAGAAGATGGTTGGAGATGTTGAAGGACTATGATATTACTATTCTCTATCACTCGGGCAAGGCTAATGTAGTTGCCGATGCCTTGAGTCGCCGGGCAGAGAGTTTGGGGAGTTTGGCATATCTACCAGCTTCGGAGAGGCCTATGGCGATGGATGTTCAAGCCTTAGCCAGGCAGTTTGTTAGACTAGATCTTTCGGAGCCCAGCCGGGTTCTAGTTTGTGTGGTTTCTCGCTCTTCTCTATTTGATCGCATCAGGGAGTGTCAGTTCGATGACCCTCATTTGCTTGTCCTCCAGGATAGAGTTCGGCGTGGTGAAGCCCGAGATGTCACCATTGGCAATGATGGAATGATGAGGATGTAGTGGCGTATTTGTGTGCCCAATGTAGATGATCTTCGAGAGCTGATTCTAGAGAGGCCCATAGCTCGCGGTATTCCATCCATCCGGGTGCCGCGAAGATGTATCAGGACCTGAGGCAGCATTACTGGTGGAGGCGGATGAAGATGGATATAGTTGATTATGTTTCTAGGTGCCTCAACTGCCAGCAGGTGAAGTATGAGCATCAACGTCCGGGTGGGTTGATGCAGCAGATTGAGATTCCATAGTAGAAATGGGAGCACATCACCATGGACTTTGTATCTGGGCTTCCTCGGACTGTTAGGAAGTTTGATTCCATTTGGGTTATTATGGATCAGCTGACCAAGTCCGCCCATTTCATACCAGTGAGCACTACTTATTCATAGCAGCGTTTGGCAGAGATCTACATCAGGGAGATAGTTCGGCTGCATGGTATTCCAGTTTCCATCATTTCATATAGAGGCACTCAGTTCACTTCACGGTTCTGGAGAGCCGTACAACAGGAGTTAGGCACTCGGGTGGAGATGAGCACGGTGTTTCACCCCCAAACTGATGGCCAGTCCGAGCGCACTATTCCGATTTTGGAGGATATGCTCCATACGTGCGTGATTGAGTTTGGAGGTTCATGGGATCATTTCTTGCCACTGGCGGAGTTTGCTTATAACAACAACTATCAATCCAGTATTCAGATGGCACCGTATGAGGCTCTATATGGTAGGAGGTGCAGGTCTCCCGTGGGTTGGTTCGAGTCGGGCGAGGCCAGACTGCTAGGTACTGATATGGTCCAGGATGCAATCGACAAGGTCAAGGTAATTCAGGACAGACTTCACGCAGCCCAGTCTAGACAGAAGAGTTATTCGGACAAGAAGGTCTACGATGTGGCTTTTATGGTTGGCGAGCGGGTTCTGCTTCGAGTCTCGCCCATGAACGACATTATGAGATTTGGGAAGAAGGGGAAGTTGAGTCCTAGATTTATTGGTCCTTTTGGGATCTTTAGGCGTGTTGGGGAGGTTGCTTATGAGTTGGCCTTACCTCCCAGCCTAGCCGGAGTCCATCCCGTATTTCATGTCTCTATGCTCCAGAGATACCATGGTGACCCGTCGCATGTGTTGGATTTCACTTCTGTTCAGCTAGACGAGGATCTATCTTATGTTGAGGAGCCAGTGGCCATTCTGGACAGGCAAATAAGGAAGCTAAGTTCAAAGAACATTGCTTCAGTTAAGGTCCAGTGGCGGGGTCAGCCGGCCGAGGAGGCGACCTAGGAGACCGAGCAGGATATGCGCAACCAGTACCCTCATCTCTTCACCACTCCAGGTATATTTTCTATGCTCGTTCAAGGACGAATGAATCTTTATGTGTGGGAAGATCTAACGACCCGGCCGGTCATTTTTGAAATTTACGCCTCAATCCCCAATTTAACTGTTCCCCTAAGTTTATTTCTGCTATTGTGGTTTGCCGGGAGGGTCGGTTCTAGAATATGGAGTATTTTGGGACACTTAGTCCCTAAATGAGAGCTTTGTAGTTAAAAAGTGGCCCGTATTCGGAACATTATTAAGACGACCTCGGAGCGGAGATCCGATGGTTCCATTAGCTCCTTTAGGTGATTTCGGGGTCGGGAGCGCGTTCGGAATGTATTTTGGAGGTCTGTAGCTCAATTAGGCTTGAAATGCCGAAGTTTGGAATTTTGGCGAATCTGAACGATAGGTGAGATTTTGATCCGGGGGTCGGAATGGAATTCCAACAATTCCTGTAGCTTCGTTATGTGATTTTGGGTATGTTTGTAAATTTTCAGGTCATTCGGACGTCGTTTGGTTGGGTTTTTGATCGGGTGTGTCATTCGGAAAGTTTTAAGGAATTTAGGCTTGAATTCGATGTGAATTGTGGGTTTTGGTGTTGTTAGACGCGTTTTGAGGGTTGGAACAAGTTCGAATAAGGTATTAGGACGTGTTGGTGTAATTGGAAGAGGTCCCGAGGGCCTCGGGGTGTTTTCGGGTGGTTAAATAGGAGTGAAACATGGAAATTACAGGTTGAAATAATTCTGGTTCTGTTGTTTTCGCCCCTGCGGAAATAAGGGCGCAGAGGCGAGTCCACAGGAGCGGACTTAGGAGCGTAGAAGCGCTTGGTCGCGCAAAGGCGGAAGTTGGTCTGCTGAGGCGAGGTCGCTGGTGCGAAGGTCGTGCTGCAGAAGCAGTCTGAAGGCGGATTGGGGAGATCTGCAGAAGTGGTTAGTTAGTCGCCTAAGCGAGTCTGCAGAAGCGGACTCTAGTGCGCAGAAGCGAAGGATTTCCGCAAGAGCAATTATGTGCACGTAGAAGCGGACGCGCGGAAGTGGTCCTAGGCTCGCAGAAGCGGAAGTGGCCGGCTAGGCCTGGAATCGCAGAAGCGACCAGTTGGTCGTGGATACGGGCTCGTAGGAGTGGGAAATTATCTGCAGAAGCGGAAATCGCAGAAGGATTAATAATATCAGAAGTTAGAAATTTCAAAACATTTTAAAATATTTAGGGCTCGGACTAAAGAGGCGATTTGGGCAATTTTGAAGGGAAATTCAAGGAGATTCTTCAGGTAATCAACTATGGACTCAAATTATGGTTTTATACTAATAATTATGTAATTAACTCATGAAATTAGAGGAATTAAGGGTGTATTATGGATGGTTTTCACCATAGGCTTGGATTATAGAAAACCAAGGATTTGAATGGGCAAATGGAGTCCGAATTTGGCAAATTTTATATGCTTAGACTCGTGTTGAGACGAGGGTTCCAAATATGTGACTTTCGTAATTTTTCAAAAAACGTACCGAAAGTCGGGTTTTGGCAACTTCTGGTTTTTGGTGTATTTTGAATTGTTTCGATTGGGTAATGCCCAATTGACCTATTTTGATGTATTTCTATTGATTTTGATCAGATACTACACCTGTGGAGGCCGATATTTGTGGCAAGAGAGTTGTCTCTTAGCGGTTTTGTACCGGAGTCGAGGTAAGTAGCTTGTCTAACCTCGTGTGGGGGAACCTTCACCCCTAGGATATTATGTGATAATTTAAATGCCTTGTACGTGAGGTGACCGGCGTGTACATACGCAGATTAATGGAACTCATTTTACTTGAATTGTCTAATTCGTGATATTTTTGTTCTTAGTTGACTAAATTGTGACATTTACCTGAGATTCATTAGGAAAGCATGATTTGATAGGATTTATTCGTCTAATTGCATAATTGTCTTATTTGAACTTCTTGATAATTGTTAGCACTAGTTTTGGTGAAGTTGTAGTTAAGCATATTATATTTTCTCTGTGCGTTTCTTTTATTGTTTGTGTTGGTGGATTGCGGGTTCGATTCCCGGAGATCCCACGGCTGTGGGTTCATTTCCCAGAGACCCGGAGTGGTATTGTTTGTGGACTGCAAGTTCGATTCCCGGAGATCCAGGGCTGCGGGTTCGATTCCCGGAGACCCGGAGTTTATTGATATATTTATTAAGATATGGACTGCGGGTTCGATTCTCGGAGGTCCCGAGATATTGAGACATATCCTGAGATATTGAGACACGGCCTGCGGGTTCGATTCCCGGAGACCCAGAGATACTGATATGGGAACTGCGGGTTAAATTCCCGTAGCTCCTGAGTTGTTGGATATAGAGAGGGACTGTGGGTTCAATTCCCACAGGTCCTGGATTTGCTGGTTTGAGTTTATGTTGTGTTAGTTACTTATAGTTAGCTAATCGTAGTCGGTTATAGTAATTACTTCATTGTTGTTATTTCAGATTCATTCTTACTTATTTCTGCTTATTATTGTTTCGATCATTATGTTATTATTCTCTCGGTAGGGCCTTGACCTTCCTCGTCACTACTCCATCGAGGTTAGGCTTCGCACTTACTGAGTACCGTCGTGGTGTACTCATGCTACTCTTCTGCACTTTTATTGTGCAGATCCAGGTACATCAGGACAAGCTCATCCTAGGTGATTCAGCAGCACATCCGGAGACCTCAAGGTATGATCTACTACGTCCGTGGATCCGGAGGCCCTCCTTCTATTCTCATAGTTATAGTAGTTACTTTTCCTCATTTTGTTGTTTTTAGACATCTTGATGTATAGAGCCACAATTGTACTTCCCTTTTTTAGACTGTGTTACCCATGGGATTCCGGGTCTTGGTGATATGCTATATGGTATGGTTGATGGGTGTATGTGCCAAGCGGCACTTGTTACATTCCTTTTATATCGTTCTTCCGCTATTTTTCTTATTTGATGTTCATAAACTTGTATATTCTGCATCGTGTTATGCTTACCTAGTCGCGGAGACCGGGTGCCGTCATGACAGGTTCACGATTGGTGAATTAGGGTCGTGACAATCCTGGTGTTCCTTCATTTGGTCACGGAGGGCCTGATTTTCGTTTTCCATTTCTTCCATCTTTCTCATAAGGGAGGCCAATGTGTCGTCGTGTGTTTGCGTTTCGACGGGTTGGCTATTGGTTTGTATTCTTTCTTGCTCGTCTGTTGCGGCAATGTTGCTTGTTGTTGATGTTGCATTTTCATAACTCCGCGGTGGCTTTTCCACTAAGCCGCTCAGGGTGCTGGTTAGCCATTCCTCCAGTAATTGCTTGACCGCTGGAGGTGCTTCTCTTGAAGTGGATGTGTCTTTTTCCTGCAGGGTTGCAAGATTCCCAAAGGTGGAAAGTGAAACTTCCACCTCGGGTGTGATATCAGGGGTGGCGTTGATGGTAGCACTACCGCCGGCCTCGTTCATAGAACTCAAGAGGTTGGTGGTGACTTCCATTATGGCTTTGGATCGGGTGTTATTTTTGGCCATTTCTGGGTTCTTTCTGATAATCGAATCTTTTGGATGTATACTACGAGTTTGATTCTCGAAATCCCCACAGACGGCGCCAAATTATTTGACTCAAAAGTTATCGGTTACTTTTCGAGTTAGGGACAATCGAAGATTATGTGAGGGGGTAAATCAGAATCAATGATAATATATCCAAAGACAGATCTTATGATTCGTATGTAAATTGTTCTTATAAAATTGTAAGAGATCTTAGTGAAGTATTAAAGCTAGCTAGCAATAAAGAGATGAAATAGGGAGAGAATGATAGATAGAGAGAGATTGTATTATTATTTAATAATAACACCTGCCTTACAAATGAGGGAGACCCTTCCTTATATAGAAGGAAGGTCCCTCGCTAACACATTACATCATTTCAGAGCTACTGCTATTACAATAACGATATTTGGGGGGGGAGGGGGGAAGTCGGGGCACCTATACGGACGAGTCTGTCGATACGCCTCTATGGTCGGAGGCGTACTCCCTTTTGTCGTATGGACGCGAAATAGGATATCATTCGACATCTACGGCCGTCCAGGGATACGTAATCGACTCACATTACATCTGATCGACCCCATACAGATCCCATGGCTTTTCAATTCCAAAAGCAAACTTAGGGGTAAGTGCACAAACAACCATTATCTGGGATGCAATTTAGAGATTAGCCACTACATATTTTGTCTTGAAATTTTAAACTAAAAATCTTAACTTCAGGACACTTCAAATTATTTTTTGTGCTGAAAAATTAAACAAAAAAACTGAAATTCAGGACGTACTAATTAATTTCTAAATAACATTCCTTTAAAGTAGTTATATGGTATCGTTTTTACATAGGGATTTTTACCTTCCTATATAAAACCTTATTACCCTCAGTTTAAGGTTTGAGTTAATTATATTTCAGCATGCTAAATTACAATTTATATACCATAATTAATTTAGAGATACAATTAATTAACAGATTTTTACTCCTTAATTAAATGTGTTCATATATCCTAGTATCGCACGTTTCTCTCTCCCCTTAATTTCCAAGATATGACTCCTAAGATATTCTCAACCCCAATTGGTGGGATATTCTTTTAGAAGGAGCTTCCGCTTAATCCAATTATTGAGTGAGTGGAACAAAGGCAAATGTAAAAGCTATTGCTGTCCATTGTTGAAGAAACAATCTTCTTGAGGTTTTGTACTGCGTTTTTGCTTCCATGCCTTTTGTTTTCCTCTCGCTCCCTTCTCTCTATTTCCTCTTATATATATACAATGACTAGCACGTGACTATAAAGCCTTAGAATTTTTACACTCACTATTTTAAACAAAGTCAAGCTCACTTATGTCGTAATTTGAGTCCATTGCCTTACTGGTTAGTGGTTAGACCTTAAATATTATTTTAGGATTAAATTAGAGCTCGAAATGTGGAAATGGTTGTAAAGGTAGAAGTCTTATTTTTATCTTTGTCATACCTGACTAATAGACTGCTTTCTTTTTTCATTTTCGACGTTTACAATGGATCGTAGTTTAATTGTAGTATAAATATAATAGTTTTGTAAATACTCTTAAAAATAATACAACTTTATACAATATTTAAATTGATTTATTATTTATTTGTAATTTTTTTTAAGAATTTTTTTAGGTCAAGAGAAAATTTTGTAGTCAATATTTTTTTTCAACATAGATCGTAGTTTAATTGTAGTATAAATATAATAATTTTGTAGATACCCTTAAAAACAATACAGTTTTATACAATACTAAATCTAAAACTGATTTGTAATTTATTTGTAGATTTTTTTTGTAGATGAATAGAAAACTTTGTAGTCAATATTTTTTTTAACATAGATCGTAGTTTAAGTTTAGGCCGGAAACAGCCTCTCTACCCTTTCGGGTAGGGGTAAGGCCTGTGTACGTATTACCCTCCCCAGACCCCACTTTGTGGGAACATACTGGGTAGTTGTTGTTGTCGTAGTTTAAGTTTAGTATAAATGTAGTAATTTTGTAGATACCCTTAAAAATAATACAGCTTTATATAATATTAAAACTGATTTGTAGTTTATTTGTAGAAAAATGCAGGAATTTTGTAGATATTAACATAAAATCAGACTTTCACTTCTCCATTCCTTCTTCTTCTAAAAAAATACAGAGATGAGACCCATTTTTATAATCAGATTTTCCCATTTAATTGTAGCATGATTGGAATTTTGGACACGATTGAGTGTTGTTGAGGTATTATTTTATATTTTATTATTTTTTTGATTTGTGTATTGAGAAAAAAAGAAAGATGAAAAACATATTTGATTTCAATTTGTTGAAGCTTTTAGTTTTTTTTGAATTACGAAAAAAATTCCAATGGCTTTGCCTACCAATCAAATCTGATATGGAGAAAAATATGCACATGAAAAATCTCCTTTTCCTTTTTAAAAATTAAATTTAATGTAGAATCAATTAACATCAAGATTCTCTCCTTAATTTTAGCGCATTTTTAGGGAATATTCTACTATTTTAATGCCTAATGGTATAAATTATAGTAAAAGTATGGACTGGACAAATAATTAACAAACTATATATATTTAAGATAATAAGATTTCATATATGATATAGCTAAAAAAAAAAATGTCTTTTACATAACCTCAATAGCAAGCCCAACTCACTTGGGCTTAGCGCCTTAGCCCAAAACCAAATATTGACTTTGTAAATTGTCCTACAAGTTTTCATCATACAAAACAAATATTGCCCCACTTCATCAGGAGATATTTGTACAAATATAAGGAATATATCCACATATAATATGCAATGCTTTTAATAGAACCAAAGGTGCCAAACTTCCAATAAAGCATACGTGATTCGACTCGACTCCTCTCTGTCCCTCACAACTCACGCCATTAGCAACTCTAAAGCACTAAACAAACAAAAGCAGATAACTACCGGTAAGAATTATTCAATTATCCCTTAATTTTCTCTTCTCTCTCTTTTTTGGCCACTTTGTGCGCGCACTTTAATAATTTATTTTTCTGAATAATAGTATACGTCTCGATATTATTCTTTCTTTTTTTCTTGATATATCGTAATAAAAAACACACAGTAAATCAGATTTCGAAATATTTAAATTTTGCACTTATTAAAATATAAAGTGAGTTATTACTCAATTCCAACCAAACCCACCTTTTTTTTTTAATTTAACCTTGATCCAAGAATAAAAAGAATAATCCCTTGAAATACCAAGCTTTGGTAATATTAAATAGATTTCTTTTTAAGTACAATATAAAGTAGACCAAAAATTTAAAACGTACTATAACTAAGGAGTTAAAAATTGGGCACGTCAAACACGCGTCGATTTCAAGGTGGAAATTTGCCCATAGATTATTAGAACACAGAATGACCATAGTATTACAAGTAACAAATTTCCTTTTATTTTTTTTGGTCCTTTTTCTATAGTGCTAGGGTTCTTTCATTTATTAATATTTTTTTTTCTCTAAGGTAAACCAAATTAATTCTTTCAGCGGTGTGTACCCTTATCTGATCTTTATCTGGATGTGCCTACCCAAATAAAAAAAAAAACAAAAACAAAATTTAAAAAAGGATTGATTCATCTGTATTGGATTTCTTAAATTTTCATAATCTGTGACTTAGATGCTGTTACAGTTTCTAAAATTTAGGGTTAAATTGATAGATAATAGATTCACCTTTATTAGGTTTGCAATTTTCACCATCTATGACCAAATATTTGTTACACTTTTACAAATAAATTAGAGATTTGTATTCTGGGTGAAAATTCAAAGTAAATTACTAGTATTTCATCTGGTCAAAGGCCAATTTGTTGTGACCAGGAGCTGATATGGTGGGTAACATCTCTCTGTTTCAGTACTGGGTTAGGGTTAGGCTTTATTTTTTATGTTTTATTATTTCCTTAAAAAAAGTTTATGCATAGGAGTAGGTTTAGATCTGTTGAATCTGATTACAAATTTTTGGTTATGAATTTTTTTAGTGTTCCAAATTTATATAGTATTGGTTTAAGCTGTTTTTGTGATTTGATTTGTTCTGGTACTGATCTGTTTGTTGCTTTTTTGAATGTCTGGGTGTAGTGAAGAGGAGTTGAAGCTTCTTAGATCAGTGGATCAAAATTTGTAAGTACATATACTTCTGTTCTGAAGCTCTCAATCTCTTAATAAGGTTATTTTGGTAAAATTACCTGTTTCTGTGAATGTGTGTTTTTATGTATGGACTTCTGTCTTGTCTAACGTGGTCAATGAGGATTCATATAGCTGATCCTAATTTATTTGCAGCTGAGGCATAGTTGTTGTTGTTGTAAATGTTTTGACTAACTGGACGATTTATGGTGATTTGATGATCATCTTAAAATTGATCATAGTTTGATCAGGGTTTTACTGTTTCAATGTAAGCAAGCTGTTACTGAGTAATGAATTTGTGCAATGGCTGAAAGATCAACTGGGTAAAATTACTTTAGATGAATGTTTTACAGAAGAAATTTTGTGCTAATTTGTAGATCTATACTATTTTGGGAATTTTGTCTAATAATGTGGGTGGACTCTTTCAAGAGTACTTCTGAGATTTTGTGTGCATATTTGTACACAAGCAATTTGGGACTATATTGTTGTTGTTGTTGTTGTATTTGTACACAAGCAACAATTGGTCTTGATAGATTATCATATGTTTGGTTGTTGGTTCTGTTCCATATCTTATGAAGGAAACTCGAGAGTGCATTCTTCTTTCTTCGATTTCTCACTTGTATATTGGTTGCTTGGCAGTCTGGAGGATGGGGACTGAACTTGTTAGGCATTGTGTCAAAGAGGAGGATATGGACATTTCATCAATTCCTCCTGGTTTTGAGTCACTTGCGCCCTTCACCTTAAGAAAGGTGGATAACAATCGACTCACGATTAATCAGCCATCCTCAGTGAGCGGATCAAAATTGCATGGAAGTCAGGTAGAAACATATATTGAAGGTACCGAAGATGGAAAGATGATTAAGTCACTTAGGCGTAAACCTGGGATAAACTACGGGAAGTATGAGAAAAGCTCAGAGGATGAATCTGAACCCGATCAGGTTGAGTAGCTAGCCTATTATTTTCTAAAAGTTGTTTTGCACCTCTCTTATTCTCTTCCTCTTGTGCAGAATCCCTTTGTAAGTCCGTCACTTCCAAAAGGAGTCATCCGTGGATGTGAAGCGTGTCTCAATTGCCAAAGGGTTAGTATATAGAGTTAACTGTGTTTTACTTTTATAAGATATTTAGTGCTGGTATACTGCTTTTATTTTTCAGCCCATTATGGTTTATGATATCATGTAGAAAAGTACCTATAAACAATTATATTTACAAAGAAGCATCTCTTCATGGCAGCAACAACAACAACAACAACAACCCAGTATAATCCCACTTAGTGGGGTCTGGGGAGGGTAGTGTGTACGCAGACCTTACCCCTACCCTAAGGTAGAGAGGCTGTTTCCAAATAGACCCCGGCATCCTTCCCTCCAAGAACTACCCACCTTGCTCTTGGGGAGACTCGAACTCACAACCTCTCGGTTGGAAGTGGGGGTTGCTTACCATCAGAGCAACCCCTCATGGCAGCCATTTAGGATAATATAAGTGTTATGGTAATTAAAATTAGAGCAGCATTTAGCACTCTGATCACCGAAAGTTTTTAGCTTCGAATGGAGTTGAGTTCACAAACATAAAGCTAAACAAGATACAAGCCAACACAGAGTTGTAGGTCTTACATGTATATACGTTGTTTTAAAGTTTCAAGCTTGGAACAGGTAACTGCGAGATGGAGGCCAGAGGAAGCTTGTAGGCCTGACCTTGAGGATGCTCCGGTGTTCTATCCAACTGAAGAGGTCCTATTTTACTTGGCTAATGAACCCCTTTCAGTATCTCTACTTGAACACGACACCCTTTCTTTTTTGTCATTACTCACTAGTCATTGCATCGGGAGGATGCTCTATGAGTCTTGCCTTAAGTTTTGTCAATAACTTTTTTTCAATCTCCAGGAATTTGAAGATACCCTAACATATATGGCTAGCATACGCACCAAAGCAGAGGCATATGGAATTTGTCGCATAGTTCCGCCTGCTTCGTGGAAACCTCCATGCCCTCTTAAGGAAAAATATATATGGGAGAACTCCAAATTTGCTACCCGTATACAGAGGATTGACAAACTTCAGAATCGAAATTCGATGAGAAAGATATGGAAAGTTAATCATCATAAGAAGAAGAAAAGAAGAAGGTGCTCAAAAACCGGAGTAGACTTGGGTAATGGTAGTGTTGACATTAAGACCCCTGATGAAGCTGCTATTTTTGAGGAGAGGTTTGGATTTGAACCCGGTCCAGAGTTTAGTCTGGACGCATTTCAGAAATATGCTGATGATTTTAAGGCCCAGTACTTCAGGCAAAATGAAGGGCAGTGTGAACCTTTATTGGAGAACATTGAGGGTGAATTTTGGCGGATGGTCGAGAAACCTACCGAAGAGATCGAGGTGGCACTCTTTACTGATCTTTTGTTCTTGTTGTGCACACCATCTAGGTTATGATGTATAACACTTTCTCCCTTTCTGTCATTCCTTTGTCATCATTTGCTAGGTTCTTTATGGGGCTGACTTGGAAACTGGAGTATTTGGCAGTGGGTTCCCTAAACATGGCCATCAAGTTGGCTCTTCTGACCCGAAGTATGTAAATGCAGGATGGAACTTGAATAACTTCCCTAGGCTTCCAGGTTCTGTTCTTACATATGAGAGCAGCGACATATCTGGTGTTTTGGTGCCTTGGCTTTATATAGGAATGTGCTTTTCATCATTCTGTTGGGTAAGGAATATAGTTTTCCTCGGTTGCTTTATTACACTGAAATTTGTTGGGTGCAATTGCCTCACAAGTCTTTCTATTGATTGCGTAGCTACTGTAGGTGCCAATTTCTCTTCGCAAATGGGGTTTCCTTTCACATGTTGAAATAAAATGGGCACATACCTCTTTCATATTGCTTCTGTATTTCAAAATTTTCTTCTTCTATTAAAGGTCTTGTAAATAATAATTAAAAAAAAAGAATTTGTAAAACCTTCATTAAGAATGGAAATAATCACAAATGGTGTTTGAGTAAGCTCCAGATCGTGTTTATTCGAACTACAAATGGGTGATATTAGTGATTCCTTGGTTGAGATTATTCTTTTCTCTTTCATCGAGCAGAAGCTAATTTAAATTCAATGAGAGTTTTTGAGGTCATATTTCTTGAAAATAAGAAGTACTAGTTGTTATTGGGTCTGTTCTTGACAACACAATCCTATCTTTTAAATTGGGCAGCAGTGAATTTAGTTTGCTTGAAATATATGTGCACTGTAATTTAGTATGCTTGAAATATATAATTTGGATGATCATTCTTTTCTTTAATAACCTGAAAACATAATGCATTCGTGCTTCTGTCTTATATTTTCTTTTCTATATATTTTCAACCAACAGCATGTTGAAGATCACCATTTGTACTCATTAAATTATATGCATTTCGGGGCTCCAAAGATGTGGTATGGTGTGCCTGGAGCAGATGCGTTGAAATTGGAGGCTGCTATGAGGAAGCACTTGCCTGATCTCTTTGAAGAGCAGCCCGACCTGCTTCACAAGCTGGTGAGCCCAATCTTCATTTGATTGAAAAGTAATTGAATCCTATTAACATGTCTCTTTGTTGGTATTCCCTATTCAAGAATGCCATCTTTTGCTAAAAGGCCTGTTCTGCTACCATCGTCTTTTTAGGGTTGGGAGGTATAGGTGATATGCGCTTCCATTTAATATTGTTGGAATACCGTAGCGTCCTCATCAAATTCAAATGTAATCAAGAAACTGTTTTCCTGTAAATTTTGCTTTTCTTATGGAAGATCATCTGTCTGCTATGTCATTTGCTAGGTTATTCTTTACAAAGATGTGACAGTGAATTTGCCACAGGAGTTGGCTTCCAACCTCTTATAAATTGTTTAATCTTTTATCAACAACCTATTATTTTATGCAGGTTACACAACTATCCCCCTCAATATTGAAATCTGAGGGAGTTCCAGTTTATCGGTGTGTCCAAAATCCTGGAGAGTTTGTTTTGACCTTCCCAAGAGCATATCATGCTGGTTTCAATTGTGGCTTCAATTGTGCTGAAGCAGTAAATGTTGCTCCTGTTGACTGGTTACCGCATGGGCAGAATGCGATTGAGCTTTACCGTGAGCAGGGCCGGAAAACTTCCATATCCCATGATAAACTGTTACTGGGGGCAGCTCGAGATGCAGTCAAAGCACACTGGGAACTTAATTTACTGAGGAAGAATACCTCAAATAATTTACGATGGAAAGCTGTTTGTGGAAAAGATGGAATTTTGTCAAAAGCACTGAAGGTACGAATTTATTTGAATTAAATAGTTGCATTCTTTTGGCGGATGTGCACATAGCAACACCAATATTCTATTGATGGATAGTCCTTAATCTCCATTTCCATTTTTCTCTTATCTTTCTTTTGTTGCATTGAGGGTATATTTTCTTTTCTTATCCTTTTATTTTTGGGGGATTTGACTGATATTTATAGATTTGGTCATACTGGTGCCACATTTTAGTTCTATGCCCATACAAGTTATGCTACTAAGCCTACTAGTACCTTTTAATCAGCTTCACTGCTGAATTATCTTTTTTGCAGAACCGTGTCGAGATGGAGAGAGTGAGGAGGGACTTTCTTTGCAATTCTTCACAGGCACTAAAGATGGAGAGCACTTTTGATGCTACTAATGAGAGGGAATGTAGTGTATGTTTTTTTGATCTACACCTGTCTGCCGCTGGTTGTCACCATTGTTCGCCGGATAAATATGCATGCTTGAACCATGCAAAACAACTGTGCACATGTTCCTGGGGTGCCAAATTTTTCCTCTTCCGTTATGACATCAATGAGTTAAATGTACTAGTTGACGCATTAGAAGGGAAATTGAGTGCAATTTATCGGTGGGCCAGGCAAGATCTTGGATTGGCTTTGAGTTCTTATGTAAACAAAGAGAGGCAAGTTGCAGGGCTTGTTGGTAAGTTATCCTGTAAACCTGAGGAACCAGTGCTAAAAGAGGCAAGCACAGGATCCCCTATAGCTTCCATAAAAAAGGAGAAGGATGATGGAAATGCAAATTTCTTGACAAGGGCCAGCGACAGTGCTCCATCATTGCATAAAAATAAACAATACAGGGAACCATTAGGTTTGGAATCAATCAAGGCATCCTCTATGCCTGACAGCTCTTCTCATGGAATTAAGGGGGTAAAGAATGGCTTCCAGAGCAGAAGTGAAGAATCTGTAAAGTTGGTTCCTGATTTTAGAGCTCCAGTTTTAGCTTTGGAATCAATCAAGGCATCCTCTACGGCTGGCAACTCTTCTCATGGAATTAAGGGGGCGAAGAATGGCTTCCAGATTAAAAGTGAAGAATCCGTAAAGTTGGTTCCTGGTCATAGAAGTCCAGTTTGTCAGCTTTCCGTGGAGGGTGGGTCATTTAGTAAGAAATTACCAACAGATAAGCATGAAGTGAAGGGCTCTTCAGGTCTTGGTGACGGTGATGTGATCCTTCTTAGTGACGATGAGGGAGAGGAGATGAACAGATCAGTTCTTTCGGGAGATACTGTGGATAAACATACAGTGAGCATGGGTAGCAGTGCTAATCCTGTCTCAGCAACTTCCATTAATGATGAGAAAGTTACCGGAGACAGAATTAGCGCTTCATCTAGTTCAGAGAGCATAAAAGTTGAGGATAATGCGAAAGATTTAATACACCATAGACTTAATCAAGAAACACTTTCTTCCCTTGGAGGTTCTTCTGTAATTATGGATCTTGATAAACATGCCCATGGCTCTCCGTCTACAAAAGGGACTTCTGTCTGTAATATCATTTTAAGAGATGCAGATGCTTGTCCCAAGCCCCCACAACCATGTGACTCTAAACCAAATAAAGAAGATAGCCAAAATAAGGAAGCGGAGTGTCCACAACCTTTATCAAGTGACTCTCCCGTCTCTCAGAACAATTTGGACAGATATTTTCGTCAGAAAGGTCCTCGTATTGCAAAAGTCGTGAGGAGAATCAATTGCAATGTGGAACCTCTGGATTATGGAGTTGTTCAGCCTGGCAAGTTATGGTGCGACAATCGGGCTATTTACCCCAAGGGTATGATACCTGTGAATTACTTGTATTTATCTTTACTCAACTCTTGGAAGTAACAATAGACACACTTGTTCGTGTGTCAAATGCAGGATTCAGGAGCCGGGTCAGATACATTGATGTTTTAAATCCAGCAAATATGTGCCACTACGTTTCTGAAGTTCTGGATGCAGGGCGAGATGGGCCATTGTTTATGGTAATTGGATATTCTGTTTGAATGGAACTATTTGTCGGATGTTAATTTTATTTATGGATTTGTGCTGGCGGAATTCTTATTTTTGGCTATTGTGGTGCGCTTCAGATTTCCACAGTTTCATTCTTGTTTCCTCTGCATTAAGTTTTCCATGCAGAGTTGAGCCACACTTGAAAGCTTTCTGAGTTTCTGCTCAGGTTGTAGTTTGCCTATAGGCACTTTTGACTGCTACAATATTAGCTAGATGGATATTCTTGTATCAGCTCATGCCTATAGGCACTTTTGACTGCTACAATATTAGCTAGAAGGATATTCTTGTATCAGCTCATGAAAACATTCACAGCCTACATCTTTGAGGGTTAACAGCTTTTTCCCTGTTTGCCCTTTCTTTTTTGTTTACCTTCGCTGTGACAAACTTATTGGTGTCTTTATTGCTATTTATTACTTGGTTATTCATGCCAGTGTGTTGTCATACTATAATACTATTCCTGCTATTCTTGCGTCATACTGTAATGTTATTCCTGTATTCCTGCTATTCTTGGGTCATACTGTAATGTTATTCTTGCCATTCTGGTGTCCTCTCTTTAAGTGAAAAATGGTCCATGCAGGTCTCGTTAGAGCATTGTCCGAATGAAGTGTTTGTTCATTTATCCGCTGTTAGATGCTGGGACATGGTCCGGGAGAGAGTGAATCAAGAAATAACAAAGCAACATAAGTTGGGAAAACCGAAGCTTCCTCCTTTGCAGCCACCTGGAAGTCTTGATGGCATGGAAATGTTTGGTTTTTCTTCACCTGCAATTATACAGGTCCTTCCACTTATGTTCTTGAATTTGATTTTAGATTTGGTAACTTTTTGGCACGACACGATACCAATATGTTAATCTTTAAAAGGATTTCATTTTCAATTCACTCCTAGATAAAAAAATGTGAGAAACAACATGGAAGTTGAAAGAAAATATGAAACGTGATCTAAAAGATATACTTTGACTTAGGATTAGTTCTATTTCTCGATGGGGCGGGGAAGGGATATAACTCAGCGGTAGAGTGTCACCTTGACGTGGTGGAAGTCATCAGTTCGAGCCTGATTTAGTTCGATTTATGATTATTAGGATTTTTATCTTAATAATAATAACACGGGGAATATAGAAATTTTTAAATTGCTACTGCTTGATAAAAAAAATGAAAATTAAAGACCTCTTCTGGTTTCAACAGCCTCATGTGAGTCTTCTTTTCGATTATAATCGATGGAATCGACCATTTCGCTACATAAAGAATAATCGATTTGAACATGCCATAAGAACGGAAATGTCACAATATTTTTTTGACATGTAAAAGTAATGGAAAACAAAGAATATCTTTTACATACTCGCCAAGTTTATCAACTTTTTTGCCTCACAGAAAGAGTGGGAAATTGAGAGAAAAAAACGAAGAATTTCGAATCTAAAAAAAATAGAGATCTTTTTTCCCTAACAACAAAGGAACTTACGGGCGGGGCATTTTCGGGGACTAACCCGCTTCCCATTACTTAATAGGGCAATTCCTCCGCATCGGGGCTGATAATTGGATAGAATCTCCTTAAATAAAGAAAGGGGCGTATAAATTGGGTTTTTGGCTCGCAATAAAGCTAGGGTCCTTATCGAGCAACTAGTAATCCTATCTATCCACCTCTCCAGACACAATATCTTGAGTACCTATGATGGTGACCACATCCGGGAGGGTTGGTGTCCTCTTAAGAAGGAATACCCAACTTCTGGGGTCAGCTTCGATCACGAGGAGAGAAGAGCGGACCATTGAAAGTCTCAATTCCTATCCGCCCAAGGTAGAGAGTTCGATTTCAAATCCAACGATTTATTGACCTACGAATCCGCTATTACACAACTCAACCCTTCTCCGCAAACTCTTTCAGATGTTAGATGCGCAAAACAACCTATTCCCCTTTACGACGACTCGGTGACCTTTGACACGTTAGACCTGGTTGCACGTAATCTTTACTTTCGCCTTTCACTTGTGCAGTTGGACTGACTAGTGACTTTAAATTAAACCTTGAGACCGAGCCCTGCCTCTCACCTTTCGGTTCATTGCAAGGAAAGACTAAAAAGAAAAAAGGACGCTTTCGGCGGACACAAGCCCTCGGGACTTGACACTTGGACACCGGGAAGCTTGCCCCTTGAGACCGGGTCCTTCGTTTGGAACTCCCCTTTTCCTTTCCAAAGTGGAATTCCTCCTTGCTTTCCCCTTTGACCTGTGCCAAACTCCACTTTTGCTGTTGCCAGTTGGAATGATTCATTCAACCTCGGTATCGGCAACCAAGACACCCTTCTCTGTCGAATGAATCTTCAAATCATCATCTTCAAACCACGACTCCAATCACGGTTTCCAGTTGACTTTATCTTAGGTGACAAGGGCAGGAGAACACTTCGCAAAATGCGCTTTGACAGCGAGCGAGATCTTTGAAATTCAATCAGAACAGCACTGGGTGGGTAAGATATAGGGTTCTTGTCTGAGTCGTGTGGATCACAAAATGGATCTATGATTTCAAGTCTACTCGTTGATTTCGAGAAAACCGAATGGTTTTTTTTCCAGCGATGCCTCCAACTCGAGATTTTTCTTCATAGAACTGGCCATCAAATGTATATTCATCCATCTATTAGCTGTGTCTCCTTTAGTGAATGAAAGATGGACTCGTTTCATAGGTAGCAAGGATAGGAAGAATGGGTTCAATGAAGGCTGCTGTTGAGGTTTTTATTCTAACTAGCGAGGAAATGCCTCGGTTTGGTCTTGTAGAATGAATGTGTAAAGCAGAATCCTCATAATCGTATGATTCAGATACCTGACGAAATGAACAGATAAAAGATTGGGATAGCCGGGATGACCTATTTCAAGATCAGATGATCCACCTCTTTGTCCGCTTGGGAGGGCTAACTCGAATAGGTCAGATACAAGGGAAACAACCCATAAAAGAGAGATCGGATGCCCTTTCCGATGCAGTTCACGATGCGGAGCTGCCAACTAGCTAAGCTAGGTAGTTTGTTGTTAGAATATCTATCCTAGTAGGAAGATGGAAAGAATATACTATACACTATAGGAGAGTCAAAGAATAGACCTGTTGGAACTATATCAAGATTAGAATGATAATCCGTATCCGTATCCGTATATAATAAGTTGGGCTCTATCCTTCCCGCCCACCTCATTAATATCTGGAAGGAAGAATCCGAGGGTAGCCTGATTAAGGGACAGGGGCACTGTCAACAGGGTATGATTTTTTTTTATCACCCTGGATGATGCACACCGCTTTAAATAAAGCGCAGTGAATAATGCGCCAGACCGCCTAACCAGTTGAACCGTTCTCTTATAGAACGGGTAAGCCGTCAGGTCAAAGTACGTATTTGAGGTCTTGATGTTTTCATTTGGTTTCATCTGTGCAGGTAATTCAAGCTATGGATCAAAATCAAGTGTGTTCAGAATACTGGAAATCTCGACCGATGATGCAGATAGCACCATCAACTTCTGTTGACAGTTTGAAACTCACTATAAAATCCGAGATCCCAAATGATCCTACCGGAGCTGATACAGTACTCAGTGGCCTGATTAAGAAGGCAAACTCTGAAGAACTTCATGCATTGCACACACTTCTCAAAACCAGTAATTTGACCCCTAATCAAGGTTTAATGACTCGGCTTCTTAATGAAGAGATCGATAAGCGTGGAAGATGATTAGATTTACAGCCTCGTCGAGGCTTTGACTTCTCACAAGGAGTTAACCCTGTAAATGTTCAACCACATTCTAGTTTTAGGTTAGATGTCATTAGGTTGACCCATTTCTTGAAATTTTACACTGGCTAATAGCAAGAAAAGCCCGTCATATAGTTACTTTTGGACTTTGGTTCTTCCATTCTTTGAGAAGGATGATTGAAATAGAAAATTCTTTTTCCAATCTTGCTGTAGTAATTGTTACTAGTAAACATTAATCATCCCGGAATTTATACTAGTTATAGATATCATCCTAGGGGAAGATTAAGGTCAATTGTTGTTGAGAGGGTTTATCTTTCTTCATTAAAGTAATGGCGAGTAAACAATTGAGGTTGTATCTTTCTTCATTACAAGAAAAAGATTGAAAACACGCAGAAAAAAAAAAAAAAAAAAGAGAAAAAAATTAAAAAGCCGCGGCGGAGTCTCCGAAATACACTTGTAAATACTTGATTGCATTCGATGTTTGCTCCAAAATATATGAACTTATACTAATAAAATAAGAATGTATCAACAATCATGGGAAGGTAATATAAGTTTACGTGAAAAAAGAGTTATGTTTATTCAACTTGCAATAATTAGGCTATATGATCTTTGCCTGCAACAATCTGGCAGCTCAAGTGTAAATGGGGCCTAAGGCGAAAGTTTAATATAGGGCCTAAATATTTATAAAAATGTTATATTATATATTTTTATTTAAAATCTATTCTTCTAGCTTTTTGAGATGCAAATTGTTAATAATTTTATTATAATCGATTTTTTCTAATAATTCATTTCAATTGATAATATAGCCAAGCTATTTAATCTTTCTTGAGACATTGTTGATCTTAGATAAGCTTTTATCAACTTTTCTGAGATTTTATAAAATTTTCAAGAGCTCCTTTATGAGATTTTATTAAATTTTCAATTTTTCTTTTATTTTGGATTTTTGAATAACCAGATGCATATTTTCTTGTTGACATATTTATATTCTATAAATAAATAAATAATATGTACAAATTATAATTAAAAAAATAATAAATATAAAATAAAAATAATACTAGAATGTTAGAATAATATTACCCGTAACTAGCTGAATAAATAAATTTGAAGACTTTGAGTCCTTGATTCCAATTCCAAAATATCGAGAAGGAAAGAACAAGAATGAAAGAAATAAATATTGAATAGTAGAAGAAAAAGAAAGGAAGAAGAGTCTTTGTATTCTGTAACGAAAGAGAACAAGAATGAAGAAGAATTGAAATGTTGGGGATTGGGGTTGAGTATGGTCAATTACTTGGAAGACTAAAAAGTAAAGTTGTCATTGTCCAATTAAATTAAAGCGACATTATATTTACTACTATTTTAAGTTTTAATTTTTTAATATATTTAAAGTTTTTCTTTCTTTTTATATAAAAAGTATAAAAGTATTATATACATATATTATTAATTTTTAAAAAAACCCTAAAAACCTATAAAATTATTTCTAAAAAATGCCCCCCTAAGGCACTTGCCTTACTCCTATATACTTAAGAGCCGGCATTGCTCTAACTATTTGAGTAGCATCTTCCACTAGATAAATCACTCATTTTAAAAGAATTACTATTCCTCAGTGCATGTTTGGTGATTCATGCAATGTTCGTGATCAAGATATGCGAAAGATGAGGGGACTGTGTTGAGCTTTAAACTTGGTGTAGCTTAAAGAGGGTGAATGAGAAAGGGAGGGAAAATGAAATATTTGAGTTTTCCTCCTTGGCAAAGGGACATTGTCCTATATTGGAGGAAGAAAATACTTTTGATGGGTATATATACAATTGCTCTTCTTCTAGCTCTTATTTTAGTTTTTTGCCCAAGATTGATTGATTAATCTTTTTGGACAGAATTTCTATCAATTATTTAATTAATTAACAAAAATTCAATCCGGAATAACCCATGATCCATGACCCGGTCCGGTCCATTTTCTTTCTTGGATTAATTTAAATCTATTTTTTAATTTTTAGTGCCAAATGGATTATAAATATGCCTTGAATCCCATAATTTATACTTACGAAATTTTCTCATTGTCTTCTTCTTTTGCACAATATGTTTTAGTGTGTTTTACGACCATTGAGTGGTTCCCCATTCACTAGAGTATTTGGTACTAATACGCTGGTGAGGTAAATTATTCTATACCGGAAAGATAATATTCCAACACCTCGAGTACTTGAGGAAAATAATTTTCTTAAGGACACACTGTGCATTCAGTGGACTCGATTTATTCCTATACTATTTTTCAAAATTTATTTTATTAAACTAGTGCTACTAACTTTCTGTTTCTATTTATATTTAAGAAAGTTTAATTGTTTAATTGGTTATTACATCAATACAATTTTAATAAAAATCTTATGAAAATTATTTTATTATATTCTATATTATGTTTGTGGAGATTAAAACGTGTGTGATTTTCTACGAAAGAATTACAAAAAAATACACATGATTTCACATCATAACAAAAAATGGCCCATATTTTTAAAATTTACCCGCTATAACCCACTTTGTATAAAATGTGAAGAAAAAATTTCAATCACTAATCCAGTTCTCTTTTTCCCTACACTCCCAAAATGCTCTCTCTCCTGGTGCCTCTTCATTCTCTACAAGCCATCTTCTTCTATCCTCCATATTTTTTTGATCTATCTCCTATATTCATCTTCTATCTTCTATAATTTTAAATCTATCATTTATCCTATCTTTTCTCTTCACTAATTTCCAGATCTAACTTTCCTTAATTTTTTTAATTCTCTCAAACTTTCTTGATGCAAAGAGATGAAAGTCTAGAGTAAGATGAAGAATATGAAGTTAGTTGTTCATTTGAAAGGATTGAAGAAGAAAACATTTGACCCATAAATGATTTAAGTAATTTTGGTTGATAAATCTTTGAGTCTCTTACTGTGAGTATTTGGTATCGAAATACAAGTCCCAAAAATCATAAATCCGCCACTAACGAAGCTAAAGTTTTCAGATCTGGAAATTTTTATTGTGAATTGGTGCTTCAATCCAGATGGGTATTGACTAATAATAGTATTATTGGTTCTTCTTCTTCTTCTTCTTCTTCTTGATAATATTAGTGTTAAACAGAAGTTTAGTAATTGATATAAGGTATTTTTAATGCATATACCGTATAACTGGTGTTTATACACATTTATACAAATATTGTGTAACTATGTATAATATAGGTATAAGTGTGTAGATTTATGTATAATGATGTATAATTATATTTTTTTCAGTGTATAAGGGTGTATATAACTGTGAGCATTTGGTATCGAAATATAAGTCCCAAAAATTATAATTTCGCCACTGACGAAGCTATAATTTTTTGATATGAAAGTTTTCATTGTGAATTAGTGCTTCAATCCATGTGGGTGTTGACTAATAATAGTATTATTGATCGGGTGAGACAAAATTTAAGAATTTTGGATTCATCTAGACATATCTTGAGCTTATTGCTTCTTCTTCTTCTTCTTCTTTTTTTCCTGTTCTTTTTTATAATATTGGTGGTAAACAGAGGTGTAGTGTTGGACATAAGGTACTTTTCAGTGCATATACCGTATAACTGATGTTTATACACACTTATATAAATAATATATAATTATGTATAAACTAGGTATAAGTGTGTAAATTTGTGTATAATGATGTATAATTATATTTTTTAATGTATAAAGGTGTATATACATTATTATTGTATAAGAAGTCTTCATGAAGGTTTGACACTTTTCTTGAATTTATGTACATTGTCATTCACTGCATATGTTGTGTGTGTGTATGTGTGTGTTTTGTATATATATATATATATATATATATATATATAGCATATAATAATATATTTACATTGCATTCCAATATACAGTTGTGTAGAAATATATATACATACTATATAAAATGACACTATACTTATGTTTTTGGTAAATTTCGGACAAAAATAAGGCAAAGAGAGAGAGAGAGAAAAAAAAAGTAAGGATTTGAAACCACGTGATGACTTGACTTTTTGTCAGATAGTCACATTAATCTGGAAGGAAAAAGTAGGAGAAATAGAAAAAAAATAGGAGAAATAGAAAGAAAAACAAAAAGAGATCATTATGAGATTGATGTAAGGCTATAATGTCAGTCAGACAATAATGTTAGAAGGCTTCGTTGGCTATACGGATGAAAACTTAAAATGTTGGCTACGTGAATGAAAAGCACCCATGTGAGTTGTACTTATATGAAATTATCCCTTTTTCTACTCTTTCTGAATTTTCTATTCTGATTTGAAGATATAAAAACTTCATCAGAGTATTGAAATTCAGAAAACGATTTGAAAAACATAAAATTTTTATCTTTTTCTGTGAAACACTATATAGAATTTTTATTTATTATTTATTATACTTACTGTTTATTCTTAATTACAGTATTATTTACTGTTCTAGTTTTGCCATTAGTTGAACTCTTTTGTTGTTGACAGTGGAAAATGGCAATTCATAACGGACATCCTTCTGTGACTGTTGCTGCAACGATGATAGCTTCGTCAAGCCGCACTACTGTACCACTGGCCGAGAAATCTGGGAGATTTTTTGGAGCCAACTTCAAAGGATGGCAGCAAAGGGTGTTCTTTTGGCTTACCACATTGGTATGCAGGAATTCACTAGTGAAGAGCCTCTAGTGCCTGCTATGGACATGTCAGACAACAAGAAATTCATAATTGTTGAGGCATGGAAACAAATAGATTTTCATTGCAAAGTTTATATCTTAAGCGCTTTAGATGATGACTTGTACAATATGTACAGTGCGATGAATACTTCAAAAGAATTATAGGACACACTTGAGAAGAAGTACAAGACTGAAGATGCATGCTTGAAGAAGTTCGTGGTTGCCAAGTTTCTAGACTATAAAATGATAAACAATAAAACTGTTGGAACCCAAGTTCAAGAGCTTCAACTTATTTTTCACGACCTTATTGCTGAAGGTATGGTCGTGAATGAAACATTTCAAGTTGCTGCAATGATTGAAATTTTGCCTCCTTCGTGGAGAGATTTCAAGAACTATCTTAAGCACAAGAACAAAGAAATAAAGTTTGAAGATCTTGTGATTCGCCTCAAGATTGAGGAAGATGACAAAATAGCCGAGAAGAAGTCTCGTGGAAATTCAACGATCATGGGAGCTAATAACGTTGAGGAGACTACTCCAAAAAGTAAGTAGAGGAAGGGTCTTCTGGACAGACTAAGGAGCAGAACAAAAAGAAATTCAAGGGCAGCTACTATAATTGTGGAAAAGTAGGCCACAAAGCCCCTTATTATCGTCTCCTGAAAAAGGATA